>JAQNDB010000482.1:0-51512 GCA_029204045.2 Tillandsia leiboldiana | reverse complement strand
TGGAGGTGCGGCTGGGGCTGCGGGGGATCTAGGTTTTCAAGAACCCTAGCCGTATGTGCATGTATATATATATTATATACTAGGTCACCTTTGCACAATTGCAATAACACACCTCCCCACTTGGTATTTGCATACAGTCCTTCACCGTACTTATCTCCACTCAAGTCCCCTCCTCATTCAGTGGCACGCTTTACGGAGGCAGGTTTCATAGGGTATGAGTTGCCGAAGTCCGCATTTTTCCGCTGTATTTTATGCTTTTCGAGGCGATCCGTCCGTCGAAACGAAAATGGACTGCGCCATGGCGTCCCGGCTCGACGAGACCTATCAGGTACGATTTCTAATTTTTCGAAAAAACTGCCCTATAAAATCTCGCTCAGTTCGACGAGAACGATCGCAACCGTCAACTCGGATTTCCAAGATCATGTCCGGATTGGAAAGTAGCCTTTTTGTCTCGTAAAACGTGCAACTCGCACACTGGCGATTGACTAGATAAATCAACACATAGGTCTTTTGAATTCAATATAACCCGTCAAAATTCACTTTAGACTATTTGTTAAAATAAAATATTTAGAGTTTTTACATCACTTACAACTAAAGAAGTTTCGTCCCCGAAACTTACAACTTAAAAGAAGTTTCGTCCCCGAAACTTACAACTTAAAAGTTCATTCCCGGGCTTACAGCCAGAAGTCATACTCTATGAAAAAGCTCGGAAAGTTTAATCGAGGGCAACAAGTCAGTCGCAAGGTATCTACAACTCTAAGGCTACTAATTTAGGCCCAATCTGGTACTCCTCATTATAGGGCAGAGTATTTCCTCAGTTCTTTCGACCGTCCGTTGCCTGTAGCCAACGTGCTCACCAAAAGAACAGCGGGATACTAAGGTTTTGTCGCCAACAACAAGTTGGGGCCGCACTCCTACCAGAAGGTACATCACCTACTTCCCAACACAATCTCAGTGCCAAAACATAACCTTTATCGAGGATTACTACCCCTCGTGGTTCACAAACATCGCCATGATTAACACTTAGGCGAGTCCACGTCGACCCCAAAACCTGTGCAAAAGGTGGGGTCAAATGCATCCGTCCCAAAACAGGGTTACCATCGGGCCATAGGCCAACGAATTAAGACACGGGGACATTGAAGGGTCAGCAACTTGCCAACCTCTAAGCAATCTGTGGCTAGTGCATCCATAGCAGTCGTCTACTGCTGTGCCATCAGCTGGACGATTACGAAGAGAACAGTGATTTAACCCTTAACTACCGTAACTGATCCGAGCACTCTGGATCCATTGAAACATCAAGCCCACAGCCGAAACCCTGGCCGCGGCTAACCCTGCACTAACAATGATCCCAAAAAGAAAGGGAGTGCGAACGACAAAAACCGAAACAACGAGACTCAGCTGTGGGAAACACGCTCGGGGCTCCAACCCATCATGCCATACCCTGCGCTCTCTCGTGAACGCAAGTCACCCTAGGGCTCGCTCCTAACCAAATACCCAGGTATCGGACCGGGAAGGCAGATTTCGTGCATCGGAGACTGTGCAATTCACGTACCGGTGGCGAATCGCTAAGGTTAGATCTACTTCCTCGCCCGTAAGCACACTAGACCGGAACAGTCGACGAAACGAAAAGTAGAGCTAAAGGCAGAGGGCTCGCAGGGGTCTGGTAGGGTCGGGTGCTCCGGCCCAAACGGTGCTTCTATGTAGACAAGGGAAGGGAGGGCAAAAAGGAAAAATAGAAATAAGATGAAGTAAGTACCTGTCATTCCCTATTTCGGGACGCGCGTCGTCTGCCGGGGCGGCCGGGGGAGTCCGCCCACAATCCTTGGCCAGCGTCGCACTGCGTGTTGGGGTAGGGGTTTGCTGTCTAAAGAGTCCGCGCATCGTTGGTCGTCGGGCGAGTTCTTTGTCTGCACGGGGGGCCGCCGCGCTCTCTGTTCCTCTTGCGGTGGTGGCACGGCGGCGGAGGCGGGGGTGGGCCCTAGAGGGCAGGAGAGGTGATTGTGATCTGGCAAGCCGCACCGGTTCAATAGTGGTACCTCCAAGTGCATTCCGTCACTGGGTGCGCGCCTGCAGATGACGCATGACGATTCCGGTTGCGTGCGCGACGCGCGCCTCCCCTTAACCCAGTCCCTCTTCGACCTTCGGTGCTTGCGTCGGCGTGGATTAGGTCGCTCCTGGATCGGTGCCCCCCGAGGGCGTGAGGTGGAGGCGGCGGTTCCCTTGGGCTCGACATGTCGCGGCGCCGGGGGTCTTCTGACAGACGGCTTCAGAGGGCACTCATAACGCGTGTGGCCCGGCTTGCCACATCGAAACAGTGCCCGTCCGCCACGGGCAGCTCGTTATGAGGTGTGCATTGCCGCATATGACGCACGGTTTCGGCTTAGGTCTCTCCTCCGTCGTCTGCCCGAGGTTCTGCCCGGCTCTCGGGCGTTTGCCGCCCCCCCCTCCGATGGGGGTCCCCGGCCGACTCGGGGCGAGAGTATTCCTGCCGGGCGCACTCTACGTTGGTGTGCACGGTCAGGTTAGCAGCCTCCTGGACGGCGGGAGGGCCCGTCGGCGGCATCCCGGGAGGGCAACGCCTCTGCTGCCGCCCCGGAATCGGTCGACGCCCTCGAGTTCCTGTGTCAGCAAGCTCAGGCGCTCCGCGAGAGTCAGCAGCTGCCCAGCCACGTCGCGCAGCTGGTTGCGGAGCAGGCGGTTGGCTTCGTCGGCGATGTCCATTTCCGTCGTCGGTTGCTGGCTGAGTCGGCCCTCGATCTGTATGCACACAAGGAAGGTCGGCTTTAGTCTTTGCTAATCATCAACGGTACATCGCACCACCTAGCGGGGAAAGGACTCGGACTCTGACTCTGCGTCCCCGGCCGATGATCTAGTACGGGCCATGTCTGTCACACCTCACAAGAGTCAACTTTAGACTACCCTACTAACAACAACCATAAAGTGAGAGAAAAGACTCAACATTTCCCCCCCCCCCTCGGTCACTCACGTTCTACAGTCCTATGCCCTACCCATTTCATTCGTATGTAGGCATGTGAGGGTTGTCCACGGATGTCGGCACTAACTGTTGTGATTGAAAGAACTCTCTGATACCATTAAAATCTGTCACGCCCCGGGGTTTGTTTTAGCGGAAACGATTCATAAAAGTCGAATGTTTGACGTGTAAATTTTTTTTTTTTTTTTTTTTTTTTTTTTTTTTTTTTTTTTTTGTTTAAAAGAGAACCCCTCTTCCCCGGCACGTGCCCAGACCCGCCACACATACAGGATCACTCTGCAAACGGACGGAGTCTCCCCTGTATGTGCACGGCGTAGCGTTCAGTACATGTCCCAACATACACAGCCAATCAATCACAACAATTAACCAGCGTTCTAAACTAATAACAGAAGAACCTATGGCCGGTCAATTTGGAAAGGATAAATCCACAGCTTTGAAAGAGCGCCTACCCGGCGCTTACGTTTTGAAAACTAGTTTCGAAATTAGCATAAATCCCCAGGGTTTTGAAAGCGGTGTCCACCCGACACCAAGTTTTGAAATCCCTTTCGCAATCCATAAATCCACAGGGTTTTGAAACCGGTGCCCACACGACACTTAGATTTTAAAAACAGTTTTCGCAATCCTTTCTTTGGCTTCTGCCTTTTTGATTTTAAAATGGCCGATAGAAATAAAAGGGAAAAATATTCCACCAGGGGCGCTAAATGTAGCCCGTACCGACATCCACGCCGACCCCACGAGGGTATCGCGAACCACTCACATAACTACAAAGTAATGAAAAGCGAGAATAAAAGAATAAACACAGTCCAGGGTCCCCAGCGACCCAGCTGCTCCTGTCCCGTCCTCACCACCCGCCTACCTCTCTCCCCGTCTGGACCCTGTCATGAAGTGGGATGTCAGTGACGCAGAAACAGTAAAGCATGAGAATATAGTAAAACAAACCGTGAAGACAACTGGAGCAACCACCCTCCCAAGGAGGAAGGCAACCTGTACACCTGCATCCTGTAATACCCGGCCGCGCGTCGGTCCATTACCGACGGCCCCATACCGTACCTGCAACACCGCGACCGCGCCGGACAACTAACAACCGCGGCCGCTCCGCTCGCACCTAGGCGCCTCAACCCCACAACTACATAAGGGGCCCCACTACGTCACCTCGTGGGTTACACGGTTTCACGACCTCTTTTCCGGAAAAGCGCACCCTCTGCGGTGGCCAAACCGCGGGTGCGCGTGTGGCAACCTCGAGCCCAGTAACCGTAACCACCATCATGTCAGTATCACAATAAGAATAATAAGAGTAATGAGGTAAATGAGGTAAAGTGCATAATCGAAAACAAGTAATACTGCGCGCGCTCGAAGGTGGCCCGCTGACATATAAGGTTGAAAAAGAAGAACCCGTCGGCAATCGACGCTAGTCCATTATAGCGAAACCCACTAACATGCATAAGCTATCACTCTTCATTATGTAACCCCAGTACACTTAGAATAACCCCGTCCAATAGATAGAATGTAGAGGCTAGGAATAAAGTAAAAACAACCCACCTGAATGAAGGCCGATCCCGAACTCCCGCTAGCCTGCCGGGAGGCTGGTGCCGAACTGCTGGGCCCTGAACGGAGACTGTAGTCAGAACTAGACTCACATATACCCGTCCCGACGACACGACAGTAACAGAGTGTTTAGACGGGGCACTAATGCCGATTTACCGAACAAAATCCAATTCCCGATCTACGAGGGTCTACGGAACTCTAACAAGGTGCCTAGTAGGTGTGCAAACACTGTCTAAAGACAGCCAGCGGTTACAATTAACACATTGGTCCATAATATACTGAATTTGCATAAAACCTTAAATTGACGGCTTGTTTCGACTCGTTCTTGAAATCCGGGAATCCAAAAGCTGCGCCGTAAATTTCAGCGCGTCTGTTACGACAAGACCAAGGCCGTGCTCACAAGTTTGGACTGACGCGGATCCCGAGGGCAAGGTTGGCCCAACAATTGCTAAGTCCAAAAAGCAACTATGCCACAACTTAACCTATACATGATCAACTCAGAGCCTAATTGGAGCATGGTGCTAAAAGATGACCGAGAAGGGTGGTGCTCACCTGCGGCTTGCCGGAGATCGGCCGGAGGGGTTGGCCGGAGATGCTCTCGAGTGCAAATCTCGGGTGCAACTGTGCAGATCAAGATCCCGACGTTAGTAAACCCATGCAAAGCCACCAGTGACCTTAGAATGTGTGAATGGGCTTACCTGCACCTTTGGCCGGCGTCTGGAAGAGACAACGACGTGCGGCGGCGGAGCTCGGCCGAGGTCAATGGCCTCTAATGGCGGATTCCGGCCAAGCTTCTCCGAGCCGGTGCAACTTGGACCAAAAGCCGTGTCTCAACACTACGGAGCTCGGTGCAGTGGTGGCCGGCGTCCGAAGGCGGCGGCGGGCGCCTGACGGCGGCGATCGGCCAAAGTGCCAAAAACCGGTTTCTAGGGTTGGCTCGCGCGGCCCCGATCTTGATCCGATCGCCCTCCAACCTCGTGGGGATGTTGCAGTCGTTGAAAGGGAAAGATGCAACGGGGTTGATCTCGACCTTGTCGCCGGATGAAGCCCGCGTCCGCGATCGGTCAAGAAAACGATAATCCGGCGATGATGGTCCCCCGCCGGAGATCGGGACGACGGCGCCGGCTGGGCCTGCACCCCGAGAGGTCCTCTCGGTGTCAGCAATCCCTTGGTAGAGTCTAGGTGCAAAATAACAAGAAGGACCTAAGAGCTTACCTCGCCGGAAAACCAAGAAGAAGGAGGGAACGGCCGCGGCGGCGCGCGGCGGCGGCGCTGGGTCCGAGGTCACCTTGGCTCGGATGCGGCTTCACGAGGGACCTCACCAGACTGGGTTTTGACCCTCCAAGACCTCCCTGGACACCCTCTCTCCGAGTCACCCGAATCAAGAGGTGTCTTGATCTTCTTCTTCTCCGGCGACGTGGAGGCGGCGCCGGCGCTAGCTTCGGTTGCGCGGAGCACGCAGAGAGGGGAGGAGGTTGCTGGAGGTGCGGCTGGGGCGCGGGGGAATCTAGGGTTTCAAGAACCCTAGCCGTATGTGCATGTATATATATATGTTATATACTAGGTCACCTTTGCACAATTGCAATAACACCCTCCCCATTGGTATTTGCAGTACAGTCCTTCACCGTACTTAAGTCTCACACTCAAGTCCCTCCTCATGCAGTGGCACGCTTTACGAGGCAGGTTCATAGGGTATGAGGTGCAAACAGTCGCATTTTTCGCTGTATTTATGCTTTTCGAGGCGATCCGGTCGTCGAAACGGAAAATGGGACTGCGCCATGGCGTCCCGGCTCGACGAGACCTATCAGGTAGCGATTTCTAATTTTTCGAAAAAACTGCCCTGATAAAATCTCGCTCAGTTCGACGAGACGATCGCAACGGTCAACTCGGATTTCCAAGATCATGTCCGGATTGGAAAGTAGCCTTTTTGTCTCGTAAAACGTGCACTCGCACACTGGCGATTGACTAGATAAATCAACATAGGTCTTTTGAATTCAATATAAACCCGGTCAAAAATTCACTTTTAGACTATTTGTTAAAATAAATATTTAGAGTTTTTACAATCGACCTCAAGTAAAGAGGAAAAGCCGTTGCTTTTCATGCCTCTCAAAATCCCTCTTCTATGTTTGTTTATCATCTTTAATCACTGACTCTGTTCCTTTGATTTTGCATGAAACATCAACTCCAACGGAGAGTCACGAGAGTCATCAAGTGAGGGGGAGTCAGACGAAGAAGAACTCGTTGAGGCATATCAACAACTTCTTGCGGAATCTAAGAAGATGACCAAGCATATCAAGAAGTTGAGGAAGCAACGACTTGAGAATCAAGACGAGAATCATGCTTTAAAGATAAAACTTCATGATCTCGAGGAGGAACGAGAGCTTTTGTTGGATAATAATAAAATCCTCCAGGAAAAGATAAATCAATCGGAAACGATCGTTAATTCCCATATTAACAAGATTGATTCTCTTGAAAAGCAGT
The DNA here is from genome assembly GCA_029204045.2 of Tillandsia leiboldiana. NCBI lineage: Eukaryota > Viridiplantae > Streptophyta > Magnoliopsida > Poales > Bromeliaceae > Tillandsia > Tillandsia leiboldiana. Next base: position 44,494 of record JAQNDB010000482.1, on the reverse strand, counting down.
ATGAGGAGATTCATGTTACCAACCAAGCTTTGACCAAGGAAGTCCATCAACTTAAATCCGATATACAAAGGATTTCAACCGGTTCGAAGAAACATGATTGTATGTCCGGATTAGGTCAAAACAAGCAAGGTTGGTTTTGGATTCAAAAAGGACCAAACTGTGCATACTTCAAGTTCCACAATGAATTTTAAAGGAAGAACTTGTCACTTATGTGGACTTGAAGGACATTTGGTGAAGAATTGCCCGAAAAAAGAAAGAAAGTCCTTCGGCAACTTCATCTACGGAGCGAACTGTAGTGTACTGGTTTTCCCATGCAACTTTCCGGTGAATCCACTGTGTAGAACACCTAGTGTTGGTGTCTGGCCCATGGTGCATCGAGGGGATGCCACAGATGGACCTCGTGAGACTTGGATAGATGATTTGGCCTTCGGCTGTGATTGCCGAATTTTAGAAAAGGTTTTGGGCCAATCTGAGGTTGGATTTGGATTCAGCGCGGAAAAACGCTTGAAAACGGCTATTTGCTTGTTGAATTTGGAGTCCGGATGACCAAATGCGGGCTTCCGGAAGTTTTGGGGGATTTTCGGTGCATGGGGGTGACACGTGGACCGGCCCGAGCCACGTGGCGGCCTCTTATTGGCCGGCTCACGCAGCTGGGTCCACGGAGTGGCGCGGCGGTGCATGGACCGCGGCGGGTGGACGCGTGGCGTGCTCTGGTAGGCGGGCGCACGCGGCACGGCTCATTGGATTTGCGGGATTGCGGTGGACCGGGCGCATGGCACGTGGCGGCTCCGGATTCGTCGGTCCACGTGGGCGCGGTCCACGGGTGCGCGGGGGAGGGCGCCTCGGTACTGTGCGCGCACGTGCGCGCACAGTGGCGCAGGCGGGGCGGTCGGCCGCACTCGAGTGCGACACGCGTCGCCTCGAGATTGGGCGGCCGTACCTACCCCGCTGACTGCGTGGGAGACGCGTGGCGTGTCGCGGGCGCGGGGATCCGCTGTCCCCTGTTCGGGGGCTACGTGGCGGTCCCTGGCGTTTCCGGGCGCGTCGGACGGGGGGTATGCAACCCGGTTTCCGGGCGCAGTGCGCCCGGAAACCGCGCCCGAAAACCCAGCCCATTAAGCAATGGGCTGGGCCTATAAATAGCCTCCCCCTTTCTTTCTTTGGGCTTTTTGGACTTCTTTTCACTGGGCCGCCTTCACAGAAGTTCCTCCTCCCTCAGTGCTCGACCCTTTGGAGAAGTTTGAAGATTTTTGGAGGCACGCTTCCCGAGGTTCACCATTTTACGGCGCGGCGCGACGCTTGTTCTCCGGCGATCCTCTTCGCCCCTTTTCAGTGTTTGGACTCCTCCGACCCACCCCGACCTCGGAATTCGCCGATTCTTGCGCCGTTGGACTCACGACAGGTAGGGCTTCAACTCCTGTGTTTTATGGTTCCTCGATTTCCATGCTGATCTTGGAGTTTTCTTAGCACCCATTTGACCCTTTTTCTTCGCGGACTTTTGGGACAGCACCGCAGTGTTCTTGCCATATCTTTTCGCTCAGGCGTCGGAACAAGGTGATTCAAAAGGCAATTTTCATCTACGCTTCGCAAGGAGTCTCCTGGAGTTTTCTCGGATTTTTCTGAATTTTACTCGAGGGTGAGAATCTCCTTTCTCTGTGGTTCCTTGTTACAGGAATTTAGTGCAGTTTGGATTTGGGGTGTACCCCTTCTCGGATTTTTATCTCAGCGTAGGAAACTCCAAATTGGGCGTGCAGGTATTCGTTTCGACGGGCTCGTCGCAAGGATCGCGCTAGTATTTTCCTTGGATTTTTCTGGACATTATTCGCAGGTGAAAATTAGTGAATTGTGGACTGCTGGTTTGGGGGACAGATTCTGGAATTGTGGATGTTAAGCTTATGTATTTTTCCTTTGGGGTATTTTGTACAGATTGGTGGTGTGTTTGGACTGGTCTTGGACTTCGCCTTTGGAAATTTGGAATAGCGCTTGAGGTGGGTGATGTTGTGAACCTCCTACTTGTGAATGTCACTAGGCCTATTAGAATGCTTCGATCATGTGTTATTAAATGTGAATGTATCTAGCATGCTTGTATGAGATTATGGTTCATTTGTTAATACTTGCCTTGTTAGCAAGCTACAAGTTAGTAAGTGATGTTTCCATGTTTAGATATGCAAATTAATTAGTGGAATGAATGCTATAGCCACATCATAATACAAGTTAAGGGAAGGGTTGGATATGTGGTTAGAATGAATGTTGTATAAGGGATATTTGCTAGTAAATTGTGCATCTAAAATGTATTAAGTATCATATATCTTACCGCATGTACATCGGGATTACCCAAACACTTAATGTTGCATATGTTTGAATAATTGGAGTAATTATAGCAAATAAAGGACCTTGCATGCTTGAATGGTCATCTAGCTAAGCCATCTTTTTCTGCTACACAAACATATTGGAATTGACTTAGGAGAAACCATGCTTTTATTCGTTCTCCTGTCGTCTAGTCTTAGGGGATTGTGTAGTCAGATGTTCAGAGTTGGGACAGTCGGGGATCGAGGTTTGGGTGTTGCGGCGACCGCGGACTGTGGGCGGTTGACCGGATTATTATTATTATTATTATTACTTTTGCATCGGATTGGAGGTAGGGGATCGAGTTTCCCCTTTAGTGGATGGGTTTTTCCCACTTGGATCTGGGTCGTGACCCCGTCCTGCTATTTATGGTACTGATGATACTAGTGACTGTGATACTATGCTCGTGTGGGGTCGCTCCCCTCGAGTGCCACTCCGGAGTTGGATTTCGACCGTGTTGGGTGCCGGTCAGGCCGTGTTGGGTGCCGGCTAGACCGTGTTGGGTTCCGGTCTATTTTGGACAGGGGAGATACTGAGTTGTGAGGTTGACAGCAGAGCAGGCAGTACCAGTGTTCACTGGTGTTTTGATTGTGTTGGTCAGTCAGTCCTTACGTTCTGGTGCTTGCCTTTAGCCATTCTCTAGCAGACATCGTAGAGGCATGTTAGTGGTAGCTTTGCATCAATAGAGTACTTGTAGCTTACCACCTTTGTTTCATTTTCTTCGCCTCTGATAGTCCTAGTGGGCATGTCTGAGTTTGAGGTCTACCCACTAGGGGAGGCTACTGTTTTTATAGTAGTTCTCACCCCCCCACTGTTTTCTCTTTTCTGTTCCCCTTTGTTTTGCAGAGTTCTCTGCGGGAGTTGCGGGACCCTCTTCCCTGGACCGAGGTAAGAGGATCGCTGACTAGATAGCCACTGCCCCGAGTTCGAGTTTTTGATAGTTTTGATGTATCCCCTGTACACTCAGACGGTTGTATTTTCCTTTTATTTTGGGTCTGGCTGCGGCCAGCTGGTTGTATATATTTCGTGAGCTGGGAGAGACACTTGTATATTTTGAGAGCTTACTGTACTTTCCTTTCCAGTATTTGTCTGAGTTGTATTAGTTTTAGTTAGCTCTGTTTTATGCTCCTTTATTACTTGTTTTATATCTGAGCAGGTTATCAGCGCTTCGTGTACACGGAAAATTCCGTGTGCACGGCGGATCTGTGGACGGCCCCGGGTTCTGGTTTACACCCGGGGCGTGACACGAACTCAACGGAATCAAAAGACACATCAAGTCAATGGAGTTCACTCAAACCACCAAAGGTCCGAGCCACAACATCAATCATACAAGTGGATCACTGCGAGGCAAAGACCTAAGGTGGATCAACAGTCAAAGCTATCATCTCCCAACCACAATGAATCAAGACAACCCAAAATTCGACAATTTTGGATTCGGAAAGGTGATATCTTTCCTTGTCTTAAGTTCTAAATAGCTGATGACTGTATGTAATGCTTTGATTGGTTTTCCTTTCATATTTTTCTGAATCTCTGCATTACATGTTTTCAATGCTCTTCGTTTTTATATTTTTTTTTTAAACAAAAGGATTTTAACGAACAAGTGCATTGAATAAAAAGGGTTTTCACTTTCAATCACTCCAATTTAATTTTATTTGAATTATCAACTTTACTCCATAATCATAATTCTTGAAGATATTTCATTATAGGAGTTTTTGATAATTATATTCATCAAATTTTAGAAATCATGTGTGATCTTTAGATGATTATTCTATCTCGGTTATGTGAATTCATTGTGATAAACGTGAGACAACCGATAGACTAAAATTTGGGATTTAATTCTTTCACGTAAGAGATTGCATTCTTACAAGGGTAAATAAATGAATTGTAAAAGATGTGGAAAGAGTTACATCCGAAAGGAGTGTGAAAACTACCACCACATGTTGGAAAAAGTTGCCACATGTTTTGGATGCTTGAAAATTATTTTATGAAATTTTGTTTAGTTGAAGCATTCGGAGATTCATATTCAAAGTTCTTATATTCTGAACAATCTCCTGGTTGGTATAAGGTGGGATAGTTGAAAGATGCTCAAAGAGCCACCCTTAGGTATTTTAGTGCTTATCTCAAATTTGAAAGGGTAAGAAATCAAATTGATGTCATTTGGAAATCTCAGTAAGTCATCTTTGTACATCCGTTACATCTTGATAGACTTTGGATCTCAAGATTATTTTTGATGACTTGTGTTTGACGTATATAATGTGAAAAACGGTTTATAATGTTTTATCTTTGTTTTTCATGATTTCGGAGTAAATCTTTTTAATTTTTGTGAAATTAATTGGATTGAATGACATCTATGTGATCTCATATTATTCTCAAGCACTTAAATTGTTTTCTTGATGGAATACAAATCGGTAATTCAAATATTTCAAAATCTGGATTTGTTTCAAGAAATTATTTGATTTTTGCGTTCGAGTACCGGTACGCAATCTATGTTTTTGTTATATACCGGAACTGAGCTTTTATCTCTCTTTCACTATGGACTAATGCTGTTAGTGATTTCCTTTTGTCTAGTATGTTCACTGTTTGATAATTTGTGACAAAAAGGGGGAGAAGAGAAATAGGGGAGAAGAGAGAAATAGACAGAGATGAGATCATCGAGATAGGGGGAGACGGAGATGAGATCATCGAGAAAAAGAAAGGAGATGAGAAAAAGGAGCCGAAAAACAAAAGAACCAAAAGGACGAATCAAATGTAGGATTTACATTTAATTTCTAACGACTGACTTTTGATTTGTTTGGAGTTTTGTTTTTGCAGGATCTACATCACTTTAAGACTCCAAGTCCTAAGTCATAGAGTTTGTTCTAAGACGGGTTCAAATGTATTTTTGTTTATTGGATCTTTCACGCAAAGAAAGTCAATGTTTTGGTGATGACATTGAGTTTCGATTTTTTGGTTTAAGATGAGTGACTTGAGCGCTTTTATGTATTTTTGGGTTTTGTCACGAAATTGCCAAAGGGGGAGATTGTTACAGCATTTTGGTGTTGGCATATTTCGTGAGTCAAGTCAGTGAGTTGAGTCGGAGTCTTAAATGGATCAAATTGTCAATCAGCAATCAAAGACTTAGAGAAGATTCAACAAGAGCTCAAGTTGACACTCAGTGTCTTCATTCTTGAAGATTGAAGTTGAAGAATTGTGGATCAGTTAAATCAATCTCAAGAAGAAAGTATTCAAAAGGATCAGGTATGGTTAACTAAATAATTTTGGTGATCCGAATACTTTCTTATAGTGTAGAAACACTTGGATGAATTTTTTATTGCATAAAAATCAAGAACTGCACATGGGACATGTTCAAGATCCGGATCAGACAGTCCAATCCGGATCCTGAAGGGTGCTTGTTCATTGGCAAATCCGATCCGGATCAAAGGTCATTTCGATCCGGATCCCGAACATGGGTTTTTGCTGGAATACATGAACGATCCGGATCGGGCATTTCAATCCGGATCCCGAACCCTGTTTTTCTGGAATAGCCTGACTCGCTACGACGATCCGGATCACAGTAAATCCGATCCGGATCGCCGTCCTGAAAATTTCCATATAAGGTAAGTTTTTGATTCTTATCTCTTTCCAAAGGTTTCTAACCTATAAATAGACATTTAGGGTTTCTCAAAAACGTGGGGAGCACGGCCGATCAATTGATAAAACACTTAAGAGCAACCCTAGAGGCTAGGTTTTTATCGTTCTTCTTTATAACCTCTTTTAGGTCAATTCGACGGTTCTTTCAAGAACATATCTTTTGTCGAATTGATCTAATCTTTGCTTAGAGATTTTTCCCATGGATATTCATTGATAATCTAAGCAAAGGATCACCATTGAAGCCAATATTCTTACCGGCTGAGTTTGCGTCGTGGATTCGATGTGGCATCGTGGATTCGGTGTGCTAAAGGCGTTTCGTGGATTCGAAACGTGTGCTCGTGGATTCGAGTGGCGTTCGTGGATTCGAACGTGTGCAGTGGACGTGCAATCGGTGGAGCGCAAGGTCCGAAGAAGTTGAAGGAGGGGTTAAATCCGTCGAGACGGTAATCACCTTGTTATTCTTCTTTTCTTAGTGGATTGTTATTGCGTGGACATCCATTCGGTGAGCGCAAGGTCCGAAGAAGCTGAAGGAGGGGTTTGAGTCCGTGGAGTCGGTAATCACCTTGTTATTCTTCTATTCTTAGTGGATTGTTATTGCGTGTTGGTCCCGTGGTTTTTCTCCTGGATTGGAGTTTCCACGTATATCTCGGTGTGCTGTTTTTATTTTCCGCATTGGTTTTTATTTTGCACTGAGATTTGGTTTTATAAGTATTACACCTATTCACCCCCCCCTCTAGTTGTTTGATAGTACCTATTTAGATCCTTGTGGATCCTATAAAAACCAACAACTTGTGGCGACTTATTTTCACTCGTGAGGGTTGCTCCCCTTGAGTGCCACTCCGGAGTGTGTGTACTTGTGACCGTGCCGGTCAGGAGCCGGTCTGTTGCCTTTGGGATGGGACCGTGTCGGTCAGGAACTGGTCTGCACCCCGCAGCTGAGTTGTGAGTTAGTAGGCATAGCAGGTAGTACCGGTGTTCATTGGTGTTTAGATTGGGCTACCCTGGCAGGCAGTTATATTCTGATGCATACATTTAGCTATCTTTTTAGCTGGGCATGTAGAGGCATATTAGTGGTAGCTTTTATCAGTAGTCATACATAGAGTTTACCACCTTTATTATTTTCGCCTCTCGTAGTCCTAGTGGGCAAGTTCGAGTTGAGGTTTACCCACTAGGGGAGGCTACTGTCTTTATAGTAGTTCTCACCCCCACGCTTTTCCTTTTCTTTTCCCCTTTGTTTTGCAGAGTCCTCTGCAGGAGCTGCGGGACCCTCTTCCCAGGACCGAGGTAAGAGGATCGTTGACTAGTTAGCTGCTTACCTGATACAGAGTTCAGTAGATTTTGGTGTATCCCCAGTACACTCAGACGGTTGTATTTTCCTTTTATTTTAGGGTCTGGCTTCGGCCAGCTGGATGTATTTTTATTTTGTGAGCTGGTAGAGACACCTGTATATTTATGAGAGTTATGTTGTTGTACTTTCCTTTCCAGTATTTGTCTGAGATGCACTAGTTTTAGTTTACTTTTGTTTTTATGCTCCTTTACTATATCTTTATATCTGAGCAGGTTACCAGCGCTTCGTGTACACGGGAAATTCTATGTGCACGGCGGATCTATAGACGAGCTCGGGTTCTGGTTTACACCCGGGGCGTGACACGTTGTGTAGGGAGCGTGGAGTTGCAGTTCCTTTGGATACGGATCTGCCGCTAGGGGCGAGTTCAGGATATTGGCGCTTGGCGCCGGGTGATGGAGGACAGATCGACCGGCAGAGGCATTTTTTATTTCTTTTTCCAGGATAACGGGTTCCTGAGATGCCAGAGATCGGGTGGACCCCGATGGCAGCATCAGCATCTATATCAGAGTGGCGCAGCGGTAGCGTGGATTTGTTATCTGCGGAGGACCTTATTCGTCGCCCCAGTGTGAGCAGAGACAGAGGTCGTACTCCCTATGTGGATAGTCCTGATTTTCAGGCAGATTGAGCGACAACCACTTGCATCGAGTGGATGAATCTGTGCCGCCCGGTTGGAGGGCGCCACGGTAGTGGATTAAGTTGTCGCTGGTGTGATTTCATCACAGCAGTCGGAGTTAGAGCATGCTGTATTCCTGCATGGACTAGAGGCAGAATTATTACCACGTGCACTAGAGGTACAGGTTTCTGTTGTTGTTGTGCATGTGGAGGAGGCTTTTGGATCATGTCCAGTGCAGCTGAGACTGCGAGTTACCGGTAGACTTATTGGTAATTGTGGCAATCTGGTATCTTGACCATGTGCTTGAGAGTGATTGGCACAACGCCACAGGATGTTTTGGCTGAGGAAAGAGGGGACTTTGACCTTCTGCGAGGTAGCCGAGAGGAGGCTTGATGGTTGAGATAGTTATAGCACACAGGTTATAGCGACAGTATGATAGGTGCTTACGGCGGCACCGGGACCTAAGGATATCTCTGTTGCCACGAGATCCCGGGTGTGATTTCACCTGAGCTGTAGATAATGCCGCCGGTTAGGGAGATAGAGATTGCGTTTGACGTGGTTCGGGGAACCGCACCACCCTCGACAACACCTCATTGGATGTCGCCTTTAGAGCTGAGAGAGCTGATGGCGCAGTTGCAGGGTCTGATGGATCGTGGGGTCTGTTTGACCTAGTGTCACGCCGTTGATATACGGTGGTGATGCCACGCCGTTGATACACGGTGGTGATGCCGCGTTGTTGATACACGACTGTGATTGTCTTTTTTTTGGTTCGAGTGTAGGCAGGTCCGGGTGGTATCTAGAACCTTTCGATGGAGTCATACTCCGGCAGTTATAGTATGGTGTGAGTACCTACTTGGAATCAGACAGCCGAGGATCTTGCCTAGATGGCGTTCAGGACACGGTAGGGCATCATGAGCTCATAGTGAGGCCAAGTGGATTGATTAATGCCCTGCCACTCTTATGATTTGAGGAATTGTGCTCCAGCTATACTTGATTGGATTGGTAATAAGATCCTCCGGGGATATTTGGATTTACTCCCAGAGCGACTTGGAGCACGATGGGCACTTGTGGATCTGCTACAATGTTTGGATGAAGCTGTATGCCAAGTTATTGAGGTACAAGTTGTAGCTTCAGAAACCTACCTTCTTGGGTCACTTTGTTCGAGCCGTAGGAGCGGTGGTGGAAATCCGGCCAATATGGATACCATTTGGGAATTGGCCGAGGTCGACAATTATGGTCAAGGTAAGGGGCTTCTTGGACTGGGTAGTGCCAGGAGAGCTTGGCAATTGGATGATGAGACTGATACCAGCGCCAATGCTAGCATTTCCAGTGTTGGGAGAGAGATTTGCGAGTTTTAGTGATGCCTTCTGTTGTGACCGTAGAGTTATCGTTGGGTTATTGTTTAGCATTCTGGATCACCCAGACAGGGCCACGGCGTTGGCGGATACCTGGAGCAGGAAAGCTGTCTGGGGTTGAGTTGGATGATTCCACAGCTGGCGCTGTGTTGACTGTTGAGGCAAACATGGCTTGTGGTTGTGTCCCTGAGGGTTCCTTTGGATGATAGACCGCGGCTGAGTAGTTCACTCGGATGGTCAAGATTCGGGAGTCACCGAGTGAGGACCCCTCCTTGTTAGGGCTCTTTTCCTTATTGGGTAATCGTGTGGGTGTGCTTCGGGTTGCCTTGGTTGAGTTGACGCAGGTTGTGGTTTGGTGCGTGTTGCACTGGCGGTTATCTTGTTTCCCCCAACTTTTGATGGAACCCCTGTTGTGTTTCATGTCTCAGCTTAGGAAGGTTATGTTTTTGGATCCCTCGACCGTGATTGACTCGCCCCATTTGAGATCTAGGAATGTTTGGAGTACGAGGGACGCCCGTTGCGAATTCAGGCTCGTGAGATTAGAGGTTGCGCAATCGGGCTATGCCGTACTGGTTGTCGTTGTTGTTGTTGTTGAGGAGTGATCACGGGGAGTGAGTAGCGACTTGGAGATGGAGATGACGATGTTGAGTACTTACCCTTGGTGTTTGTGACTCCTGGTAGAATCGAGCTAGTTTCGAGGACGAAACTTTCTTTTAGTGGGGGAGGATGTGAAGACCAGGATCTCCGCAGAGTTGTTGCAGTGCGTTGGGGTGGCTTCTGGAGACCTACGTGGTGTGTCGGTGGTGATTGTGCACAATTTGGACACAAATGTTGGACTTCGGGCTTAAAATAGATCATGTGAGTGATTGTAGGACCCCGTTGAGTGTTTAGAAGTGTTCTCGCATGGAACAGATGTCAAGAATGGATTCAACGCGAAATTTGGGGTAAAAACACTTGTCTGGATGCATTCGGCGAATTTTGGAATTTGAATTTGGCAAATCGGACAGCCGATTTGGATTCAGCGCGCGAAAACGGTGAAAATGGACTATTTACTTGCTTTTTTCGGAGCCCGGATGTCGCGCATGATTTTCGAGACACCTTGACACTGTTTCGGCAGCGGTGGGCAACGGCGGAGCGCGGCGACGCGGGCTCGGGCAGGCACAAGCGCGGCGGCGGGCAGGCGCGGGTAGCGTGAAGCGCGCGGGCAGGAGCGCGGGCAGGCGCGCAGGCGCGCGGGCGCGCGGGCAGGCGCGCAATCCACGAGCCGGCGTGCATCGGAGGGTGGACACGTGGCGGGTTCTGATAGGTCGGTGCCGTGGACCTAGTTTACGGAGCTGGCGGGGGACCACCTCGGGAAGCGTGCCTGGCAGAGGCGCAGACCTGCGCGCCACCTCGGGAAGCGCGCCTGGTAGAGGCGTAGACCCGCGCGAGGAAGGCGCGTGAGCCCAAGCGCGGCGTCAGCGGGGGCAGGCCACATGTCGGCCTCCCATTCGCGGCTCAGCACGCGATGTGACGCATCGCTGTGGCCATGCGTCAGAGCGGGCGCAAGTGCGGTACACGTGGCGGCCGCCGATTGGCCGCCGCGGTCCCGTGGTCGCGGTGCACGGGTCCAGGGACACGTGTCGCTCCCCCATTGGCTGAACGCGGATGACGTGGCGCCTCACTGGCGCGGCGTGGATGCGTGGACCGCGGGGCTGGTTACTGTAGCAACCCGGAAACCAGTTTTGGGCGCCCGGAAGTTGCGCCCGAATCTGGGATTTCGGCCTATAAAGGCCCGAATCGCCCCATTTCGTCTCTTTTCTCCTTTTTTGCTCGCACAGAGAGGCTAAGGGGAGGGAGAGGGCAATTCGTGGGGGGGTTTTCGTGGGTGCGCGAGCGCGCCGTTGACCCCGTGGAGCGTACAAGGTGTTCCAAGGAGCTGGATTGACGCGTTGGACAGCGCGACGGTTCGAGGTAGGTCCCGTTTGTTGTTTTGCGGTATTTTTGGCACAGTCTTGAGTTTCCTTTTGGATTTCGGATTTGACCCCACGCCCTCATGCGTGTTAGGGACCATGTTTTACTGTGCCATTTTACTGCGTGGACTGTTGCTGGCATTTTGGACGCGCCTCGTTTTGCGTGCAACCTTAAGGGAAGCGTGCTCCGTTTTGCGTGCAGATTCGAGGTACGTGCACCGTTTCGCGTGGAGGTCGTGTTGGCGCGCGCCGTTTTGCGTTCGAGTTTTAATGGCGTACATCGTTTTGCGTGCAGGTTTGGTGGCCGCGCATCGTTTTGCGCGCGGACTCATAAAGTGTGCACCGTTTTGCGTGCAACTTGTTGTACGAACTCGGATTGAGGCGTGCCTTTACACTCATTGCATCTACTCGTCGCAAGGATTACCGTCGTGTTTTTCGGGAATTTTCTGAGATTCGCCCGAAGGTATACTTCTTTCCCCTTTACTGTGCAGAGTATTACAGTTGTGTTTGTTGTGGACTTTCGCGCTCACCGCGTTGTGGAATTTGTAACTCGGCCTCCGGGTCTCGAATTTTGACGTACAGTTACTCGTTTCGAAGGGCTCGACACGACGATCGCGTCCGTATTTTTGGTGGATTTTTTAGAGTCCGTTCTGCTGGTGAAAATTGCACATCTTCGGGACTGGTTTCAGCAGATGGTGTATACTTGGATATTTTAGCATAAAGTGTAACTTTGGACCTTTTGTTGTACCCAGGAGGGTTCGCGAGTGTTTTTGGAACACTGCTGGGAGCCGAGGTTTGCGCGACATGTACCGTGGATACGGGTTCAGCGGATTGTGCGTGCCAGTGGCCACGCTTTTCACCAACCCCAGGTTTGCCTTGGATTGAGCTCTTCAGGTGGGTAAGCTTAATATTGATAAGATTGTTATGTTATGGTGAATGTAAGTGCACATATTGGGGATGTCACCCTTCTATGACTGATAGCAGCCATATTTGATGTACAACTGATATGAGTGAGAGGTAAGCAAGGAATGGCCTACTTGTGTGAGATTGGTATATCATAGCAGGAATATGTTAGCATGCTTTGCTATTATATGTTTCACCCTCTTTTATCGTTTCTGAGGACAAAAGCATGCTTGTATGGACATGTAGTTAGGCCATCTTTTACTGCTGCACTACTTTTGGAACTTGACTTAGGAGAAACCATGTTATCATTTTCTCTTTCTTTGTTAGTCAGGTGGTCAGTGTTGCTCGGGTTCAAGCAGGGGTCTGGGTAGTGTAACCGGGACATTGGTGTCAGGGACGGGTTGTGTTGGATTGTGGTTGGCAGGGTTTGCGGTGACCGCGGACTTTGGGCAGTTGACCGGAGGTCGGTTATAGGACTTGATTATAGACGGCAGGGTATTACGGCAACCGCGGATATTGGGCGGTTGACCGGATATTTATTTATGCACCAGATTGGGTATCTGATTTCTCTAGTGGACAGAGTTTCCCACTATTTGAGTCTTATTGCATCTGATTGAGGACCGAGGCTTCTTTAGTGGTTGGGCTTTCCCACTTTGATCAGAGTCATGATCAAGTCCTGCTGATTTATACTTCTGTTACTGGTTACTGAGATACTTTACTCGTGTGGGTCGCTCCCCTCGAGTGCCACTCCGGAGTGTGCGATCGGACGGTTAGAGTGGCCGATCTGTTACTTACTTTGAGTCCTTGAGACTCCTATCCCTTATCGGTGTTATGCTTTGGCCAGCATACCCGATTTATCAGGCACATCAGGCAGTACCAGTTTTACTAGTGGCACCAGATTGAGGTCGTTACAGGCATTTACTTTATTGTTGCACTTGTGTCAGGGGGGACCGAGTAAAGTCTAGTAGCTGTGTTTAGACCAGTGCTAGTGTTGTTGGGAACCGTTCGGGGATTGACGGTGGTCCCAAGGTCATTGTGAGTTGTTGACCGTTGTGTAAGAGGTTGAGCATCTTGAGGCTATCCGTTCTGAGAAAGAGCATGGATTCCGACTATAGCCTGCATGAGCCACTACTCGATAGCAAGTTAGTCCGTTTGGACGCCCTACGTAATTCCTGCCCGTCAGCGGGAGGAAGTCGTAGGTGGGGCGCAGGTTTGACTGGACAAGATGTGGCAGTCAGCTCGATTGAGTCGATTGTGCACTTCATGTGCTAGTGGTTGCATACCATACTTTGTTTCTCCCCTTTTGAGCATTTAGATGGAGGCTTGGTAGCTGTTAGGTGACATCAGCATTCTTGTTCAGTTCCCACTTCTTTGGTTATATTATGTCTCTTGAGGACTTAGTGGGCAGACCGTCGGGTCTGGCGGTGGTACCCGCTGAGAACTCCCTTTTTGGTGTAGTTCTCACGCCCTTTGGGGGTTTTTCCCCTCCTTTTTCCTCCCTCTCCTTTGTTTTGCAGAGTCTTAGCGGGTGTTGCTGATTCTGCGGTTGTTGATCGAGGCGAGTGAGTCACGAGCTAGATCCCTACCCGTCTTTGGAGAGTAGCGGTACCCCCTTCAGAGGAGACCGGCGATAGATTGGCTTTTTTGTTTTCCTCTTTTGAGAGACTCCTGTAGTGAGGATATGATATGTATTGAGAGCCTGTACACTGATGTATTTATTGGAGATATCTCCCTGTTGAGTTTTGAGCTTTGTATATGAGGATATTGTATCATTACCATTTTTGGGAGATGGACATTGTTGTATTATTTTCAGTTGTACAGTGGTTGATTTTAGTCATACAGCAGATTTTCATTTATAGCTCTGATATCTGTTAGCTGTAGTACTTTTCTTGCAGGTAGGACGCTTCGCCTATGCGGGGTTTGGCATAGGTGGCGGATCTGTTGGCGAGCCCGGGTTGCAGTTTCGACCCCGGGGCGTGACAGATTAGGTTGGTATCAGAGCCTAGGTTGTAGGTCATGGTGGACATAGATACCTTAGGCTTATGGTTTGACCCTTGGTTGACTTCGTGAGAGTCGTGATTTATAGCGAGAGTCCTGATTGAGTTTTATACCTCTCCCAAGGGAGGGGAAGAGTGATTGGCATGTTTATTCTCCTAAGCGATTATGTTGGCTGCAGACAACATAATGCTGCGGAATGGGTAACATGCTCTAGACTTTCGCTGGATTGGGTCGAGTGGCTTTTGTGTGCTGATTTGCAGTTTTGTCGTGGCGAGCTGTGTCTCCCCAACGCTGGGTTTTGACCCATGTGTATCCTGTCATAGTAGTGAGCTTGAGCGGTCGGTTTTGGGCCGGATACCCGGATTGAGGTCAGAGCGCTCCGGACCCAGATGACAGGATTGTTAGAGGCTTATCAGCGGCAGAGTGAGCGAGCAGTTGGTTTTAGTGACGCAGTTGTCAGAGCAATGGGCAGCTCGACAGTGCTTCCTTCCGAGACCACCCGGTTGCAGTATCCTCAGTGGCGGGGATTTCTGTGGCACCGATGGAGTGAGTAGCCCCCTCTGTACCAATGTTTAGTGGCAAGGCACCGAGGTAGGGTGGATAGTTGACAGCTGGTGAGCTGAGGGGACGCGATCGATCTATTGAGCCAGATTTGGCAGATGAACCACCCCGACTCGTAAGATTGAGTTGGAGCATTTGGAGGCAGAGTCGTGGTTGGTGGTGATGGAGTGATCAATTGAGAGCCTCCCTGTGCTAGAGAGTTTTGGCAGTTGTTGAACTGCGCGCTCCAGGTTCGAGGGACGAGGCGCATAGGATATGTGGCTAGGAGTGGATTGCGCTAGGATACCTTTTAGTATAGTTAGTCCCTCAGTTACGGATTATTGACGCCTCGATCGTGTGGGCGTTGTGTAGGGAGCGTGGAGTTGCAGTTCCTTTGGATGCGGATCTGCCGCTAGGGGCGAGTTCAGGATATTGGCGCTTGGCGCCGGGTGATGGAGGACAGATCGACCGGCAGAGGCATTTTTTATTTCTTTTTCCAGGATAACGGGTTCCCGAGATGCCAGAGATCGGGTGGACCTCGATGGCAGCATTAGCATCTATACCAGAGTGGCGCAGCGGTAGCGTGGATTTGTTATCTGCGGAGGACCTTATTCGTCGCCCCAGTGTGAGCAGAGACAGAGGTCGTACTCCCTATGTGGATAGTCCTGATTTTCAGGCAGATTGAGCGACAACCACTTGCATCGAGTGGATGAATCTGTGCCGCCCGGTTGGAGGGCGCCACGGTAGTGGATTAAGTTGTCGCTGGTGTGATTTCATCACAGCAGTCGGAGTTAGAGCATGTTGTATTCCTGCATGGACTAGAGGCAGAATTATTACCACGTGCACTAGAGGTACAAATTTCTGTTGTTGTTGTGCATGTGGAGGAGGCTTTTGGATCATGTCCGGTGCAGCTGAGACTGCGAGTTACCGGCAGACTTATTGGTAATTGTGGCAGTCCGGTATCTTGACCATGTGCTTGAGAGTGATTGGCACAACGCCACAGGATGTTTTGGCTGAGGAAAGAGAGGACTTTGACCTTCTGCGAGGAAAACGAGAGGAGGCTTGATGGTTGAGATAGTTATAGCACACAGGTTATAGCGACAGTATGATAGGTGGTTACGGCGGCACCGGGACCCAAGGATATCTCTGTTGCCACGAGATCCCGGGTGAGATTTCACCTGAGCTGTAGATAATGCCGCCGGTTAGGGAGATAGAGATTGCGTTTGACGTGGTTCGGAGAACCGCGCCACCCTCGACAGCACCTCATTAGATGTCGCCTGTAGAGCTGAGAGAGCTGATGGCGCAGTTGCAGGATCTGATGGATCGTGGGGTCTGTTTGACCTAGTGCCACGCCGTTGATACGGTGGTGATGCCACGCCGTTGATACACAGTGGTGATGCCGCGTCGTTGATACACGACTGTGAGGGTCTTTTTTTTGGTTCGAGTGTAGACAGGTCCGGGTGGTATCTAGGACCTTTCGATGGAGTCAGACTCCGGCAGTTATAGTATGGTGTGAGTACCTACTTGAAATCAGACAGCCGAGGATCTTGCCTAGATGGCGTTCAGGACACGGTAGGGCATCATGAGCTCATAGTGAGGCCAAGTGGATTGATTAATGCCCTGCCACTCTTATGATTTGAGGAATTGTGCTCCAGCTATACTTGATTGGATTGGTAACAAGATCCTCCAGGGATATTTGGATTTACTCCCAGAGCGACTTGGAGCACGAGGGGCACTTGTGGATGTGCTACAATGTTTGGATGAAGCTGTATGCCAAGTTATTGAGGTACAAGTTGTAGCTTTAGAAGCCTACCTTCTTGGGTCACTTTGTTCGAGCCGTAGGAGCGGCGGTGGAAATCTGGCCAATATGGATACCATTTGGGAATTGGCCGAGGTCGACAATTATGGTCAAGGTAAGGAGCTTCTTGGACTGGGCAGTGCCAGGAGAGCTTGCCAATCGGATGATGAGACTAATACCAGCACCAAAGCTAGCATTTCCAATGTTGGGAGAGAGATTTGCGAGTTTTAGTGATGCCTTCTATTGTGACCGTGGAGTTATCGTTGGGTTCGCGAGTGTTTTTGGAACACTGCTAGAAGCCGAGGTTTGCACGACATGTACCGTGGATACGGGTTCAGCGGATTGTGCGTGCAAGTGGCCACGCTCTTCACCAACCCCAGGTTTGCCTTGGATTGAGCTCTTCAGGTGGGTAAGCTTAATATTGATAAGATTGTTGTGTTATGGTGAATGTAAGTGCACTTATTGGGGATGCCACCCTTCTATGACTGATAGCAGGCATATTTGATGTAGAACCGATATGAGCGAGAGGTAAGCAAGGAATGGCCTACTTGTGTGAGATTGGTATATCATAGCATGAATATGTTAGCATGCTTTGCTATTATATGTTTCACCCTCTTTTATCGTTTCTGAGGACAAAAGCATGCTTGTATGGACATGTAGTTAGGCCACCCTTTACTGCTGCACTACTTTTGGAACTTGACTTAGGAGAAACCAAGTTATCCTTTTCTCCTTCTTTGTTAGTCAGGTGGTCAGTGTTGCTCGGGTAAAAGCAGGGGTCTGGTTAGTGTAGCCGGGACATTGGTGTCAGGGACGGGTTGTGTTGGATTGCGGTTGGCGGGGTTTGCGGTGACTGCGGACTTTGGGCGGTTGACCGGAGGTCGGTTATAGGACTTGATTATAGACGGCAGGGTATTGCGGCAACCACGGATATTGGGCAGTTGACCGGATATTTATTTATGCACCAGATTGGGTATCTAATTTCTCTAGTGGACAGAGTTTCCCACTATTTGAGTATTATTGCATCTGATTGAGGACCGAGGCTTATTTAGTGGTTGGGCTTTCCCACTTTGATCAGAGTCATGATCCAGTCCTGCTGATTTATACTTCTGTTACTGGTTACTGAGATACTTTACTCATGTGGGTCGCTCCTGTGAAGACCTGGAATTCCCACTTATGGATCACTGTTGCCTCTGCAGCTTCTGGAGGCCTATGTGGCTTGTCGGTGGTATTTGTGCACCAATTGGACACTAATGATGGACTCGGTGTGTGTAGTGGATCACGAGAGTAGTCTGATGACCCCGTCGGATGCTTAGAAGTGGTTTCGCGCGCTATGGATATTAAAATCGGGCTCAGCGCGAAGTTTAGACAAAGGAACATCTTTCCGGATGCCTTCGGCAATTTTTAGAGTTGGAATTTGGCAAAATGGACTTTGGATTTGGATTCAGCGTGCGAAAACGATGAAAATGGACTGTTCACTTGCATTTTTCGGAGTTCGGATGATTCGGCACGTTTTTTGAGGCAGGGTACTGTTCCAACCGGCGGCGGCGGGCAGCGGCGGCTAGCGGAGGAGCGCGGCGGCGGGGTGAGGCACAGCCGATCGGTCCACCGGGCGAGGCGTGCACCAGGGGCTTGGACGCGTGGCGGCCCCGGAATGGCGGGCGCACTAGCGCGCGGTCTACGGGGAGTGCGGCCTGGTGCATGGACCGGGCGGGGCCACGTGGAGGCCACTGATTGGCCAGTCAACGTGCACGCGGTCCACGGAGCGGGTGCAGGCCGCCTCGGGGTGCGTGCGTGCAGGGTGGCAGGCGGCGGCGCAGGCGCGCACGTGGGCGCGGTCGGGGCCGAGTGCGGTCCACGTGTCGACGCCTCCGCGCTCCACGTGTCGAGCAGCGAATGGCCGGGGTGGCTGTCCGCTGTTCGGGTGCAACGTGGCGGGCTGTGGGCCTTTCGGGCGGCTACAGTGTTGGGCCTGGCCCAACACTGTTCACGCCCGGTTCCTGCGGGTGCCCGGAAATTCGGCCCAAAAGCCCATTTTCGGGATTTTTCGGGTTGGGCCTATAAATATGCCCTTTGCACTGCCATTTTCGGGCTTTTCCCGAGCTCTCTGGCCTGAGGGCCCTTCACCAATTTTGTTGCTCACCTTGTCGCGCATCTTTTTGAGGAGGCTCGGAATTTTTGGAAGGCGCGGCGTCGACGACTTCGGCATCGTGGCACAGAGCGACATATTTTCATCGCAGGCCTGTTATCATCGCAGTTTGGTATGAGAGGTCCACAGAGCTACCCCGACAATATTTTCGGATGATTTTCACGGCGACGGATTCACGAGAGGTAGATCTACGATTCTTGTATTGTCCACTTTTCTCAGATTTGAGCTTTGTTTGGGGTTCCGAGTACGTTTTTAACCCTCCTTGCCGCTGATGGAAATTCTGGACAGCGACATTTTGCCGGATTTTTATCTCCGCTACCGGGCATCGTATGGCGACGTGCTTATACACTTTTCTCATCTACTCGACGCGAGAATTGTCACAGTATTTTTATTGGATTTTTCTAAGGCTTGGCCGAAGGTATATTTTTCGCCCTTTATCTGTGCATGGAAATACAGATGTGTGGTTGTGTGTTTGTGAGCGCCCTGTGTTGTGGAATTTGTAACTCGGCCAACGGGGCTCGGAATTTGGCGTGCAGGTACTCGTTTCGAAGGTATCGACGTGAGGAACGCGACAGTAATTTTGTTGGATGTTTCAAAATCCGTTCTGCAGGTGAAAACTGCACATCTTCGGGGCTGTTTTTCGATGTTGTATACTTGGAATATTTTTGGAATAAAAGTGTAATGTTGGACCTTATTGTTGTACCCAGGGGTGTTTACAAGTGTCGCTGGACCTGATGGATCTGTAGGCTTTGATTTCGGGGTACTCTTAGTTGTTTGGAGCCAAGGCGTTCGCGACATGTACCGAGGGTGCAATTTTGGCGGATTTTGGATCGTGAGCGTCTACACACTTCACCGACTTCACGTTTGCCTTGGTTTAAGCACTTCATGTGGGTAAACTTAGTAATGGTAACTGTTTAAGGGTTTATATGCATATTATGCCCTATGGGAGGTGTAGTAGTGGATGTTCATGTATGGTTTGGATAAGTGCACTTGTGGGGATGCCACCCCTCTATGACTGATAGCAGGCGTAGTTGATGTACAACCGGTATGAGCGAGAGGAAAGCAAGGAATAGCCTACTTGGGGGAGTGTGGCTGTAAGACCTGGCCTTTCTTGACCCTTCCCGTTATCCCTCTTCTTATGACTGTCCGACTGTGGGACGTTTTTGGGTGTTTTTCCGGAGATTTTTAGGCGGAAGGGCTCGCGAAACGAAGGACGGCAAAGCGAACGGATTTGGTTTCCGATTTACGGATCTCCCGGAATGGGGGTCAAAGCATTTGCTTTGAGTGGTGCATCGAAACCCGTGCTAAGTGGCTGGCACGCTTTTCGAGGCGATCGGACGGGATCCTGTGGTGATCGGACCTTTCATCTTTTTTTGTCAGTGGTTTATTTTATTTATTTGGTGGTACCTGGATCTACGGTTTCCACTTTGGGTCCTAATTGAATGTTTTTCAGCTGTTTAAGGAGGGGTTGAAATTCGATGATTTCTGGGCAGACCGTCGGGACGCGCGGGTATTTTTAGGTGTTAGAGCTCGCAAAACTGTGAACGGTGGCGCGATCGGATTTGAATTCTGACCCCGGGATCTCCCAGAATTTAATTTTGAAATTTAGACCCCTTTAGGCGCTCCGGGATCCGTGCGAGCGAATGACACGCTTTTCGAGACAACCTTAGCCGCCGATTGTTTTTAGGGTTTCCTTAAAACCGGGGGCCGTAGGGTTTTTTTTTCCGTCTTGGTTTTCTCTCTTGACGGCTAGGATTTAGGGCAGCGCTTTTAAGAAAGAAACCCCAATCCATATTTCCTCCCTTTTCAAGAGGCGGCGTGAGAAACCGAGGCGACGAGACGAGGAGAAGGGAAGAACGGGGGAAACCTATCACGCCCAGGGGTCGAAACTGCGACCCGGGCTCGCTGACAGATCCGCCATCTGTACGAAAACTGCCGTACAGACGAAGCGTCTAACCTGCAAAGACAGAACTACAGCTACACAGATATCAGAGCGGATAAAAAGTTGTACTATAAAATTTCACAACTACAAAGTTGCAACAACACATAGCCTATCTCCCAAAATCAGATGATATAAAAAGAAGTCCACCTATACAACATCTACAAATCCAAATGGGAGATAGCAATAGGAAACATAACCAACTCCCACAATCCGGGATGGTACATCTACCTCTCTCTAAAATAACAATGCTGGTAGGGAACTATCACGCGACTCCCTGTCCTCGGTCCGTCCAGTCAAGCCCAGCAGGAACGGAAGAAAGCCTCAGCAACCTGTCACCGATAGAGGGTGTGAGAACTACATCCTACAGTAGTTCTCAGTGGGTACCGTCTCCAAGAACCACGGTCTGCCCACTAAGTCTACCAGAGGCAAGATAACAGATAAAACTGATAATGGAAATAAGCTGGAAAAGAATCTACAGCTATCATGCCTCTATCTACTATGCTCAAAAGGAAGAGACTATGGATGATGGTATGCAGCCACTCACTGCTGACAATATGTCACAAGTACCAAGCCCAAGACGCTCTACTATGACACATGCTATGCCAACACTCTCTCAGTGTAACCCATATCTCATCGACTGCCCCACAGGGTCCAGTCAAGTCAAGCCTGCGCCCCCTGGTGTATCAACCAGGGTGTCCAATCGGACAAACTCGATATCTCACACAGTGACCCCATGGTAGCTCGGCCAGGGGTATCAAGCGACCTCTAGTATATGAACTAGGCGCATCATCGCAGCCTCGTCAGGCTCGGTATCATCATCGCAGCCTCATCAGGCTCGGAATCATCAACGCACCCGGGGCGTAGCTCGAGGGGTGCGACCCCACCGAACTCAAGTATCACAACTGTATCAATGTCTCACAAGTGGCTCCTGCAGGCTATAGTCCACGATCAAACAGATCGATATCTCGGTGCTCAAAACACAACTCGGTCGGAGAACCCTCCACGACTCAATCTCACAACACTGACCCGCTCAACGAAAGTACCACACAGCTGGGACCACCGTCTCTCCCAACGGCTCCCACAAGAACACCCCACTCAACTCAACACACAAACTCACGGCCGGAGATGCTCCACAGCCAGATCTACGAAGGGTCCGAAACCCCAGGAGACTAACACCTACGTCCCCAAGAAAGAGAACAGCCCTTAGAACCCAGATCACTCGAATCCGCTCGGGTGGATAAGTTTATAAGAAGCCATGTCATTTATTTCAGAAAACCATTCAATCTGAGAGAAATCCATCTTTTTAATGATTTTTAGTCTTTTTAGGAAAACCCTTTGAAATCAAGTTTTATGCCCAAGCCTCGAAGAGCTAATGCCCTCGTCCTATCAAACAAGAACAGACTCAGGCGACCTTGCGAGGCTTGGAAGAAACATTGGCTGACTAAAATCATGTGTTCGTCCAAAAAGGTTCTGGGTTCAAGGTCCTGCTAACACAAGTGCACCACGATCACAACACGGTGGTGACGAGAAAAACAGCGGAAAGTAAAACCCCGGGACCACCGTTTATCTGAAACGGTTCCCCACACACTAACACTGGCCTAACCCAGCCACCGGACCCCACTCGGCCCCCCGGCCCGAGTGCAACACCCGTCCCACAACACTCTGACCACTCAGCCCACTACCCGGGCGAGGAACACTATGTCCAGAAGGATATGCACTGTGGGATGTCTAAAACATAAAAGAACCTAGCCCAGATTAAGGTTCTCTATTGGTCTGGTCAAACACATGCACGAATGACGGGGGTGCTAGTTAAGTTCCAAGAAAACACTTAAACTAGCATGCAATCCTATCACAATAGAATTAGAAGGAAGTCCGTAGACATGGAGAGAAAAACCAACCCACCTCAGAATGACACCAATTGCTTGTCGACACTTGCAATTGGGCTCAGCGGGACTTACCTTGCCTCCACGAGGTCCGCACGCAAAACGGAGCACGCTGCTTCCAACCACACGACCGCGCGCTCCGCGGATGTCCCGAAATAAGCCGGCGGGTCCACGCGACGGAAAACCAGCAACCACCCCCGGCGAAAGCTAAAAACAGCACTGCAAGCTGCCAGGAGCGAAGAAATCGCAAAATCAATCAAAACGGTCAAAACCGAGCATCCGACGGCGAAAAACAGCCTCCGTCAGCGAAAACCAGCCTCCGTCGGCGAAAACAGCCTCCGTCAGCGAAAATCAGCGCCCGACGGCGAAAAACAGCACGCGGCGGCGAAAAACTGCTCCGTCGGCGAAAATCAGCCTCCGTCGGCGAAAACCAGCGAGCGTCGCGAAAACCAGCCTCCGTCGGCGAAAAACAGCCTTCGTCGGCGAAAAACAGCGGCCGACGGCGAAAAACAGCTCGCGGCGGCGAAAACAGCGGTCGACGGCGAAAAACAGCGGTCGACGGCGAAAAAACAGCTCCGTCGGCAAAAATCAGCCTCCGTCGGCGAAAAACAGCGAGCGTCGCGAAAACCAGTCTCCGTCGGCGAAAAACAGCCTTCGTCGGCGAAAAACAGCGGTCGACGGCGAAAAACAGCTCGCGGCGGCGAAAACAGCGGTCGACGGCGAAAAACAGCGGTCGACGGCGAAAAACAGCTCGCGGCGGCGAAAACAGCGGTCGACGGCGAAAAACAGCCTCCGACGGCGGAAAAACGGCCTCCGTCGGCGAAAAACAGCATCCGACGGCGAAACCGGCCTCCGTCGGCGGAAAAACGGGACCGGCACGCAACCCGAGGCGTCGCCGCGGTCCCGGGGCACGCCGAGCGGCGAAAACCCCAGCCGCGCGGCCCGGGAGGCCGGCCGCACGGCACACGGCCCAAGCCGAGCAGCGCAGGGGCTGTTGCCCGGCGTCGGAGCGCGCCGCGCAGCGCCCCTGCGGCACTGCGACGGCGCCGAGCGGCGCTGCGCGCGCCCGCGCAGGCCTGCGCCGGCCCGCGCGCGCCCACGCAGGCCCGCCTGCGGCCCGCGGCGCCCGCGCAGGCCCGCGCGCGGCCCGCGGCGCCCGCACAGGCCCGCGCAGGCCCGCGCGCGGCCCGCGGCACCCGCGCAGGCCCGCGCACGGCCCGCGGTGCTTGCGCGCGGCCCCTGCCGCGCGCGCGCCTGCGCGCGCCCCCTGCCGCGCGCGGCCGCGACGGCGGAAAATTCTAAAAAAAATTCAAAAAATTCAAATAAATTCAAATAAATTTTAAAAACTTACTTTAGCTCTATAAATCAATTTAAAAACCCTTTTACTCCAAAATTTTTCCAAAAATCCATTTTTTTACATTTAAAATCCACATAGCAAAAACCAACGATCCAAAGCCCTCTAACATAAAATCCAAGCTCAAAAACTCTACTAATAATTTCCAAACAAGATTAAAAACACCTCAATCTTACCTCAAAGTTGCTCGATGCACACCCACGAGCTCCAACGGCCACCAAGGGGAAAACCGAAACCCAAAAGCCACTCCAAAACCATCTTGATCATCTTCCACTCCTTCATCTTCTTCTTTTTCTCTCTTTCTTTCTCTATTTTCCTATCTTTCTTTCTTTCTCTCCCTTTTCTTTTTTTCTCTCTGCTCGAAGGGGCAACAGAGGAGGGGTGATGGATGTTGGAGAGGAAGGTGAGGCTAACCTTGGGTGAGGTTACCTCCAAAAAGGCTAAGTCCAACTTAATTAACCCCTAACTTAATTAAAACTTAATTAAGCTTAGAAAGGGATTAGTCAAAGTAGCAATTGCACTAATCTCAATCCACCACCCTCAACCCTCACCCACTGCTATCATGCAAGAAGACCCAAAACAATTAGCAAATCTACTAATTATAATAATAAAATAATCCAAAAGTGCCCACTCCAAATCACTTTTGGCCTTCGGGCCCTCCGCCGCTGTCCGGAACCTCCCGAACTCCGCTGTAAATCAAAAGTACACGCGTCCACAGCTTTTTCTCTTCAAAAAGCTCATCCGTTGAGTCGGGATGCTCAAATCAAATACCGGTTCCGAAATTGCCAGTTCTGACTCACTTTTTGCCCAATGATCCTCCGCGTCAGTCCGGAACCTCCCGAACTTCGCTGTAAACGGAATATATACCTGTTCCAAGTGTTCCCAAATTTTCGGCGCTCCACTGTGAAGTCGGTAATTCCCAAATCTCATCCACAATCGGCATACAGAGCCCGAAAAAACCCCGAATCGAGCTGGAGCTTCCGCGTTGATCCGAATCAACCCGGCATCAACTGTAAACTCATATGCAACATGCCCAAGGCAACTCTCTGCTCCAAGCCATCTGTGTGGTCGGCGCGCTATCCAAAGACCCGGTACTCTACAAAACCCATCCCTCGTGGAGCCTTCCGTTGGAGACGAGAGGGACGATCCACCCTCCCCCCTTTTCCTCGCAGGATCACGGTAAGCGTCGTTCCCCTTTATTGCAATTTCTGTGGGGTCGAGGTTTTGGTTGGGGGTCGTTCGGGTGTCGCACGCGTCGTGGGTTGTGGTAACGGGAAGCCGCCGTCGCCGTTGTCAAACGGGAGGCCGCCGCCGCCGCCGTTATCATGCCCACGAGGTCGTCGCCGGAGTCGCACGGGAGCGAAAAAGGAGAAGAAAACAAAAAAGGGGGCGTTACTGTTCATCGCGTACGGATCCTCCAGCCGCGGTCCACAGACCCCGGGCGTGCACCCGGTGCACGCCCCACAGCCCCGGAGGGGCAGACCCGGCGCACGGAACCGTGCGCCGGGCTGCACACTGTGCGCGGTGCACGCTCCGGGCGTGCACCCGGCGCTCACCGCGGCAGCCGCGCGGCATGGACCCGGTCCGCGCCCTTCCACGTGCGCGGCCGGGCCCAAGCCGCCCCGGCTCACCCTGCTGGGCGTGCACCCGGTCCGCGACCGCCAGCACTGTGGCCGTGAACCAGGTCCGCGACGCCGGCGTGCTCCGACGGCTCACCGAGCGGTGCACCCGGTCTACGCCGCAGTCGTCTGCTACCGTGGACCCGGTCCACGCCTGGATCCGTGCACCATCCGTCAGCCCGGAAGCCCGGGAGCTCCGTTTTGGCCCGTTTTTGGCCCGTTTCGCCCCATTTTTGAGTGTTTTTGACCACGACGATGTTTTTAACATTATTACTTACGGTAACTTTTTCGGGCACAGGGTGAGAGTGTTTTAACTGGAATTTTCCGCACACCTTCTCCTTCGCGCTCCAGGTGGGTACCCCATGGAATATCTTTGTGCATGTTTTCGTTATTGTCATTTATATCTTGTAAGGGGTGACGTGGACCTCCGGGTTTAATGAACGTCGTGGTGGGAGACTAGATGGGCAGATTGCCCCTCCGAACAACAGTTGGATTGTTCGGAGCATGCGAGCGATGGGGACGACGAACAGTGTGACCAGTCAGACGTCGAAAGGTGGGTTCCTTCCCCGACAGTTATTGAGTCGGGAAACGAGGACAAGTGGTAAGAGCAAAGGTTTGACACGTTAAAAGGATACTAACCCCATTTATGCTTATGTTTTTATTATCACCACGTTTATGGCGACTAAGGGTCGCTATGCTCGACGACACACCATGATCTGGGAGATGGCCGAGGCAGGTGCTCGGTCTGGTTTATCGAGGTAGGTGCTCGGATTGGTTAACCGAGGTTGGTGCTCGGTCTAGGCTCTTGTTTTGCTACACGCACACCGGCGGTTTGGCCACCGCAAGGGTGTGCTTTTCCGGAAAAGTGGTACGTTGACCCGTGTACCCCACGTGATGGTGACGTTAGGAATGGGGGCCCCCGTGGGTGTGGGGTGTGAGCGGTGATGCCGAGGTGGGCGCTCGGCGGCCGAGGCAGGTGCTCGGCAGGGGTTCCGAGGCAGGTGCTCGGTGTGGTTGCCGGGGGAGGTTCCCGGTTTTGTTTGCACAAGGTTCTGCATTTTATTGTTTGCACAAGGTTCTGCATTATATTGTTTGCACGGGGTTCTGCATTGTATGGTTTGCACTGGGTGCTTCATTGTTGATTGCTCTGGTTTTTATCGTGGTTTGCCTTACTTTAGCCCTTATTGCTTTTATTACTGTTTCTGGTCACTGACTCCCCACTCCGTGACAGGTTCGTCCAGGGGCGAGTGCTAGGGCACCGGTGAGGCCGCGAGAGTGCTGTTCTGGCTTTTAGTGACTTCAGATATAGTGACTTTCCTTTCCCTTTTCTTTTATTACTCATGCTAGCTAGTTGTGGATTGCGTCACCCCCGTGGGGTCGAAGTGGATGTTGCCTTTTCCCTTTTTGAATAAACGAATGATTGTTGCATTCTTTCTTACTTGGCCGTTTTAAACAATGAAAAGCAAAGAAAACCGTTTGCGAAAACTACTTTTAAAATGTTGGTGTCGTGTGGGCACCGAATTTTACAAACCTTGTGGGATTTATGTGTTTGCGAACTATTTTCACAAAGTTCGGCATCGGGTGGGTGCCGTTTTCAAACCCCTGTGGATTTATGTGGCTTTCAAACGGTCTTTCATAAAACGATGGCATCGTGTGGATGCCGTTTTCAAAACCTTGTGATTATTTATCCTTTCAAAACATCGGCCTCTATGTTCTAAGTGAATATTAGAATATCATGTGAGTTGTTTGGTTGTATGTGAACGAGACCCCAACTGATATGGTTAGAGATTGTATGTGCTACACCTTGTGAGACACTTTGTAATTGAGACGCCGTGCATATACAAAGGAGACTCTGCCCGTGTGCAGAGTGAATTTGTGTATGCGGCGGGTCTGGATGCGCACCGGGGAGCATTGGTTTACACAAAAAAAAAAATACATGGCTGAATTAGGGGCATCGGTGGCTCCTCTTCCGCGCGATTCGAACCCCCGGGGCGTGACAGATTAAGATGGTATCAGAGACTGAACTTTAACCACAATAGTCGGGGTCCAACATCCACGGGGCGCAATACACTAACTACTGATTAATAAAGTGAACTTGGGGTAGACCAGTAGATCGTGAGTGTGCGAGGGAAAAAGGGGGATTTAATTTCGGTGCGTATGTAGGTCGTGGTGCTAGACCCGTTAGGTCTAGGGTTGACTTGGTTTCTTTGTATATAGCGAATAATGGCCCGAAATGGGTTACGAGCGGAGAACGCAGGGGCAGAAAGTACGGTGCAAATAGCGGCGGAGTATCAGCTGCTCCGACAACAACTACAAGAGATGGCCGGGCAGTTAGCAACCCTTATGGAACAAATGCGGCAGTGGGCGCAACAGTCGACAACACCAATGGAGGTCGCCCAGGCTTCTTTGCCCGGACCAACCGCACCAGTTGTAAAGTACCGGGGCATTGGATAGCGCGCCGACCACACAGATGACTTGGAGCGGAGAGTTGCCTTGAGCATGTTGTATCTGAGGTTACAGTTGATGCCGGGTTGATTCGGATCAACGCGGAAGCTCCAGCTCGATTCGGGGTTTTTCCGGGCTTTGTAGGCCGATTGAGGATGAGATTGGGAATTTCAGACTTCACCGTGGAGCGCCGGAAATTCAGGAACACTTGGAACAGGTGTACTTTCAGATTACAGCGAGGTTCGGGAGGTTCCGGACCGACGCGGAGGGCCCGGAGGCAAAAAGTGAGTCGGAACTGGCAATTTTGGAGCCGGTAATTGATTTGAGCACCCCGACTCAACGGACGAGCTTTTTGAAGAGAAAAAGCTGTGGACACGTGTACTTTTGATTTACAGCGAGGTTCGGGAGGTTCCGGACTGACGCAGAGGGCCCGGAGGCAAAAAGTGAGTCGGAACTGGCAATTTTGGAGCCGGTAATTGATTTGAGCACCCCGACTCAACGGACGAGCTTTTTGAAGAGAAAAAGCTGTGGACACGTGTACTTTTGATTTACAGCGAGGTTCGGGAGGTTCCGGACTGACGCGGAGGACCCGGAGGCAAAAAGTGAGTTGGAACTGGCAATTTTGGAGCCGGTAAGTGATTTGAGCACCCCGCCTCAACGGATGAGCTTTTTGGAGAGAAAAAGCTGTGAGCGCGTGTATTTTCGATTTACAGCGGAGTTCGGGAGGTTCCGGGCAGCGGCGGAGAGCCCGAAGGCAAAAAGTGAGTTGGAGTTGGATTATTTGAATTAATTAATTAACGGATTTAATTAATAAAGCTTTTGCTTTATAAAAGCTTCCCCAGCCCACTCTCTGCAGCAGGAAAAAGAGAAAGAAAGGAAAAGAGAAAGAAAGGAAAAGAAAAGAGAGGAGAAGGAAGAAGAAGAAAAAGAAGGAAAAGGGATTGGAGCTTTTTGGATTTTTGGACTCGCCGTTGGAGGCCGTGCGAAGCTCGTGGGCGTGCGGCGTGCGACAACGAGGTAAGCAATTTCTCCTTTTTGAGGTTTCTTGGAGTTTTTGAGCTTTAGGGATTTTTATAATTGAATTTTAAGTGCTAAAAATGGGATTCTTGGATTTTTGGGATTTTTGGATTTTATCGGATTTTTTTTGGGTTTTTCTGGGTTTTGCCGTCGCCGGCGGCCGCGCGCGCGCGCAACGGCGCACGCGCGGCGCAAGGGTGCTGCTGTTGGCAGCACCCTGTGGCGGTGCCGCTGGGCGCGGCGCCGCGTGCAGCAAAGTGCTGCACGCGGCGCTGCCTGGCCGCGCGCAAGGGCGCGCGGCAGGGCCGCGCGCAGGTGCGCGCGGCACCTCCTGGCCGCGCGCGGGCGCGCGCGGCAGGGCCGCGCGCAGGGGCGCGCGGCAGGGCCGCGCGCGTGCGCGCGGGCCCTCCTGGCCGCGCGCAGGGGCGCGCGGCAGGGCCGCGCGCGTGCGCGCGGGCCCTCCTGGCCGCGCCCAGGCGCGCGCGGCAGGGCCGCGCGCAGGGGCGCGCGGCAGGGCCGCGCGCGTGCGCGCGGGCCCTCCTGGCCGCGCGCAGGGGCGCGCGGCAGGGCCGCGCGTGTGCGCAGCGCCGCTGGGCGCAGCGCGGTGCGCTCCGGCACCGCGCAGCGGGCCGCTGCGCGGCGCCGCTTGGTTGGGCGGCGTGCGGCGGGCCTCCCTCGTCGCGCGGCTGGTTTTCGCCGCTCGGCGTGCTCCCGGGACAGCGGTGGCGCCTCGGTTTGCGTGCCGGCACCGTTTTTCGCCGTCAACCGTTGTTTTCCCCCGTCGGCCGCTGTCTTTCGCGGGTTTTCGCCGTGTTTTCGCCGTCGGAGCCGTGGGCCGCCGTCGGCCGCTGTTTTCGCTCGCTGTTTTGCGCAGTTTTTTCGCCGTTTTTCGCGAGCAGGCTGCGAGCAGTTTCGCAAGCGGTTCCGCTGTTTCGCTCGCTGTTTTTGCGCAGTTTTTCGCCGTTTTTCGCGAGCAGGTTGCGAGCAGTTTCGCAAGCGGTTTCGCTGTTTTCGCTCGCAGATTTCGCGCAGTTTCGCGCAGGTTTTCGCGCAGGTTTTCGCCGTTTTTCGCGAGCAGTTTGCGCAGTTTTCGCTGGTTTTTCGCAAGCTGTTTTTGAGCAGTTTTCGCGCCGACGGAGCTGTTTTCGCCGTCGGGCGCTGGTTTTCGCCGACGGGCTGTTTTTCGCCGTCGGGCGCTGATTTTTCGCTGACGGAGGTTGTTTTCGCCGACGGAAGCTATTTTTCGCCGTCGGATGCTCGGTTTTGACCTTTTTGATTGATTTTGCGATTTCTTCGCTTCTGGCAGCTTACGGCGCTGTTTTTAGCTTCCGTCGAGGCTGGTTGTGTGTTTCTTCGCCGCGTGGAGCCGCGGGTCGTTTCGGGGCGTCCGCTGGGTGAGCGGTCTCGTGGTTGGACACGGCGTGCCCCGATTCGCGTGCGGATTCTGGCATCGGGCTTCGGGTTGCGTGCGGACCCCTTGGAGGCCAGGTAAGCCGCTGTGCCAATTGCAAGTGTCGACGAGCAATTGGTGGCTTTCTGAGGTGGGTTGGTTTTCTCTCCAAGTCTACGGACTTCCTTCTAATTCTAGTGTGTTAGGATTGCATGCTAGTTTAAGTGTTTTCTTGGAACTTAACTAGCACCCCCGTCATATGTGCATGATTTTGACCTGACCAATTGTGAACCTTAATTTGGGCTAGGTTCCTTATGCTTTAGACATCCCGCACTTTTCATATCCTTCGGGACTTAGAGTTTCCTCGCCCGGGTAGTGGGCCGAGTGGTCAGAGTGTTGTGGGACGGGTGTTGCACTCGGGCCCGGGGGGGGGGGCCGAGTGGGGTCTGGTGGCTGGGTTAGGCCAGTGTTAGCATTTTGGGGAGCCGTTCCAGGTAAACGGTGGTCCCGGGGGTTTTTCCTTTCCACTGTTCTTCTCGTCACCACCAGGTTGGGGTCGTGGTGCACGTGTGTTAGCAGGACCTTGCACCCAGAACCTTTTTGGATAAATACAGGATTTTAGTCAGCCAATGTTTCTTCCAAGCCTCGCAAGGTTGTCGGAGTCTGTTCTCGTCCGTTGGGACGAAGGCGTCAGCTCTTCGAGGCTTGGGCATAAAACTTGATTTCAAAGGGTTTTCCTAAAAAGACTAAAAATCATTATAAAGATGGATTTCTCTCAGATCGAATGGTTTTCTGAAATAAATGACATGGTTTCTTATAAACTTATCCACCCGAGTGGATTCGAGTGATCTGGGTTCAAAGGGCTGCTTTCTCTCTTGGGGACGTAGATGTTAGTCTCCCTGGGTTTCGGACCCTTCGTAGATCTGGCCGTGGAGTAGCTCCGGCCGTGAGTTGAGTGTTGAGTTCAGTGGAGTTGTGTTGTGGGAGCCGTGGGTGAGACGGTGGTCCCAGCTGTTTAGTACCTTCGTTGAGTGGGTCTGTGTTGTGAGATTGAGTCGTGGAGGGTTCTCCGACTGAGTTTGTGCTTTGAGCATCGAGATACCGATCTGTTTGATCGAGGACCACAGCCTGCAGGAGCCACTTGTGAGACAGTGATACTGACGAGATACTTGAGTTCGGTGGGGTCGCACCCCTCGAACCACGCCCCGGGTGCGTTGATGATTCCGAGCCTGATGAGGCTGCGATGATGATACCGAGCCTGACGAGGCTGCGATGATGCGCCTAGTTCATATACTAGTGGTCGCTTGATACCCCTGGCCGTGCTACCATGGGGTCACTGTGTGAGATATTGAGTTTGTCCGTTGGGACACCCTGGTTGATACACCAGGGGGCGCAGGCTTGACTCGACTGGACCCGGGTGGGCAGTCGCTGAGATTTGTGATGTGCTGAGAGAGTGATGGTGTAGCATGTGTCATAGTAGAGCGTCTTGGGCTTAGTACTTGTGACATATCGTCAGCAGTGAGTGACTGCATACCATCATCCATAGTCTCTTCTTGTTGAGCATTGTAGATAGAGGCATGATAGCTGTAGATTCTTTTCCAGCTTATTTATATTTCTTATCAGTCTTTTCTCTATCTTATGCCTCTGGTAGACTTGGTGGGCAGACCGTGGTTCTTGGAGACGGTACCCACTGAGAACTACTGTAGGATGTAGTTCTCACACCCTCTGTCGGTGACAGGTTGCTGAGGCTTTCTTCCGTTCCTGCTGTGCTTGATTGGACGGACCGAGGACAGGGAGTCGCGTGATAGTTCCCTACCAGCATTGTTACTTTAGAGAGAGGTAGATGTACCATCCCGGATTGTGGGAGTTGGTTATGTTTCCTGTTTAGTTATCTCCCCTTTGGATTTGTAGATGTTGTATAGGTGCACTTCTTTTTGTATCATCTGATTTTGGGAGATAGGCTATGTGTTGTAGCAGCTTGTAGTTGAGAAAAAAATTTATAGTACAGCTTTTTATCCGCTCTGATATCTGTGTAGCTGTAGTTTTGTCTTTTGCAGGCTTGACGCTTCGTCTGTACGGCAGTTTCCGTACAGATGGCGGATCTGTTAGCGAGCCCGGGTCGCAGTTTCGACCCCGGGGCGTGACAGATTAGAGTGGTATCAGAGCCTAGGTTATAGGTCATTGAGGACTTAGAAACCCTAGGCTTGTGGTTGGACATTAGGATGACTACGAGAGAGTCGTGACTTTTAGCGAGAGTCCAGATTGAGTTTTTACCTCTCCCTCGGGTTGGGATGAGTGATTTGATATGTTATTCTCTCAAAGTGATTATGTTGGCTGCAGACAACATAATACTTTAGGAAGGATAGCAAATTTTAGACTCTCGCTGGATTGGGTCGTATGGTTGTTGTGTCCTGATGTTTGTTTTGTTTCAGTTACTTGCGATGCCGCCGAGACGTCGTGCAGCGACGAGCGGGCGTTTGACCTCAGCTGAGGAGCCCGGACGGCGGGCTGCCGAGCAGGCTAGGCAGGGTGAGGTACAGGATCTGCGGGCTCAGGGGGCCCAGATGTCGGAGGCGTTGCGGCGCCAGGAGAAGAGCATGGAGCGTGTGTTGCGCATGTTTGAGCTGAGAGCATCTCCCGGGGTATCGCCAGTAGTACTCCAGCCGCGACATTGTCGATTTCGACCCTGGTCACACCACTGATGGTGCAGGAGTAGCGAGAGGTTGCCAACCGGTTATTCTACTTCATCCAGTCCCATCCCCTGCAGATTTTGGGATTTAAGTTGGGGGCCTTGGGAGGCCGAGAACTGGATCGCTGCTGTGGAAAAGCTGTTCAAGGATTTGTTCTTCCAGGAGAAGCGTCAGGGCGCGGGATCTTGCGCCTTTCGTGTGGGACGCCGAGAGTTGGTGGCGTCGGGTTCGTCCTGTTGGACCACCGAGAGTGAGTTTCTGCGATGGTTGAGCAGTGGGCCCTTGTCGCCCAGGTTGAGGCTTCAGGGTTGTGTATGTTGAGAGGGGACTGCACCTGGATATCTATCTCATTGTGTATTCCCGGCGAGTGCCGACCGTAGATGCAGCGATTGGGCATGTACGATGGATTGACCGAGGATCACTGATCACGTCCAGGAGGGACGGAGATTGAGGGACCAGCTCCAGAGAGAGAGTCTTCCTGTATTGCCTAATTTCGGGATAGTGGAGTGGATCGAGGTTGCCTTGGTGCCAGCCTCAGGGTCGTGTGTCTCAGAGGAGACAGAGACCTGGAGGTTCTCGGCAGTTGAGGCGCCAGGATACTGGATTGGAGACCGTGATAGTGGTCGACATGGTTATGGAACCTTGCAGCCGGGGGCTGTGCCCGGTTAGTGTTCAGAAACCGGTAGGGGCTTTTTGAGCTTGCCTTGCGGTCAAGTGGATTGACTGAGGCCTGCGATTGTTAGTATCTGAAGAATCGAGTTCTCCAGCTGTGTTTGAACGGGTTAGCAGCCGGACCCGTCGTGGACATTTGGATTTGTTTCCGAAGTGGCTTAGAGCTTCAAGATCACTGGAGGATAGGGCAGCAACTCCGGGAGGGGAGTTGTTGGTTGCCTAATCGAGGGATGTACCTGCGAGACTTGATTGTTTTGGTTGCTAAGGAGCAACGGAGGAGTTTCGCCCTTGTGGAGACTTCGATCTTTTGGAAGCCACCAGCCGCAGAGGTTTATGTTTATAGACTTGAGTTTACGCGGGGAGTTTGGACCGTGATTTTCGGCTGATGGGAAGAAGTGTAATTGAACCCTCGCACTTTATCGGCTTTTCTTCGTTGGAGTCGAACAAGGATTTGAGCTATCTGAAGCAACCGAAGAAATTCTTACTTGGGAAGTTATGGAATTTACGGTTGAGTTTACCCAGTGAAGGTTCGGCGATGCCTGTTTGTTGAGTCAGAGCGACCACCTGAGAACCGAGAGGATGAGTTTGGGTTGCCGATTGGTGGGCGCCAGGTTAGCGGATCGCTTGGTACTTGGTATGACTTCCTTTCCTTGTGGTTGAGATCAGAGTTTTGCACCCCTACTTGGTTGAGTTGGTGGACTGTGGTTTTGGGTTGCGGCCACAGCTGGGACAGCTTCAACATCTCTCTCTCCTGGTTTTTCCGTTTTAACGCCGAAAATAGCAGCGGAATGAAAAATTTCGGAGGACTACTCCAGAAATGGAGGCGATGCGGGAACCTGTTCTGTTTTGATCGGGGCGAAGGCATCGGTCCGTTGGAAATTTTGGACTTTTCGCTATTTTCGGCTGCTTTTCTTTTGAGAGAGAGTTGGAGTTGATGTTTTTCCCGATGTTTGTTTCTTGGGGTAGGGTGTGTGTCTTGGTTTCGAGGACGAAACCTTTTGAATGAGGGGAGAATGTAAAGTACCGGGGCATTGGATAGCGCGCCGACCACACAGATGACTTGGAGCGGAGAGTTGCCTTGAGCATGTTGTATCTGAGGTTACAGTTGATGCCGGGTTGATTCGGATCAACGCGGAAGCTCCAGCTCGATTCGGGGTTTTTCCGGGCTTTGTAGGCCGATTGAGGATGAGATTGGGAATTTCAGACTTCACCGTGGAGCGCCGGAAATTCAGGAACACTTGGAACAGGTGTACTTTCAGATTACAGCGAGGTTCGGGAGGTTCCGGACCGACGCGGAGGGCCCGGAGGCAAAAAGTGAGTCGGAACTGGCAATTTTGGAGCCGGTAATTGATTTGAGCACCCCGACTCAACGGACGAGCTTTTTGAAGAGAAAAAGCTGTGGACACGTGTACTTTTGATTTACAGCGAGGTTCGGGAGGTTCCGGACTGACGCAGAGGGCCCGGAGGCAAAAAGTGAGTCGGAACTGGCAATTTTGGAGCCGGTAATTGATTTGAGCACCCCGACTCAACGGACGAGCTTTTTGAAGAGAAAAAGCTGTGGACACGTGTACTTTTGATTTACAGCGAGGTTCGGGAGGTTCCGGACTGATGCGGAGGACCCGGAGGCAAAAAGTGAGTTGGAACTGTCAATTTTAGAGCCGGTAAGTGATTTGAGCACCCCGCCTCAACGGATGAACTTTTTGGAGAGAAAAAGCTGTGAGCGCGTGTATTTTCGATTTACAGCGGAGTTCGGGAGGTTCCGGGCAGCGGCGGAGAGCCCGAAGGCAAAAAGTGAGTTGGAGTTGGATTATTGGAATTAATTAATTAACGGATTTAATTAATAAAGCTTTTGCTTTATAAAAGCTTCCCCAGCCCACTCTCTGCAGCAGGAAAAAGAGAAAGAAAGGAAAAGAGAAAGAAAGGAAAAGAAAAGAGAGGAGAAGGAAGAAGAAGAAAAAGAAGGAAAAGGGATTGGAGCTTTTTGGATTTTTGGACTCGCCGTTGGAGGCCGTGCGAAGCTCGTGGGCGTGCGGCGTGCGACAACGAGGTAAGCAATTTCTCCTTTTTGAGGTTTCTTGGAGTTTTTGAGCTTTAGGGATTTTTATAATTGAATTTTAAGTGCTAAAAATGGGATTCTTGGATTTTTGGGATTTTTGGATTTTATAGGATTTTTTTTGGGTTTTTCTGGGTTTTGCCGTCGCCGGCGGCCGCGCGCGCGCGCAACGGCGCACGCGCGGCGCCAGGGTGCTGCTGTTGGCAGCACCCTGTGGCGGTGCCGCTGGGCGCGGCGCCGCGTGCAGCAAAGTGCTGCACGCGGCGCTGCCTGGCCGCTCGCACGGGCGCGCGGCAGGGCCGCGCGCAGGTGCGCGCGGCACCTCCTGGCCGCGCGCAGGGGCGCGCGGCAGGGCCGCGCGCGTGCGCGCGGGCCCTCCTGGCCGCGCGCAGGCGCGCGCGGCAGGGCCGCGCGCAGGGGCGCGCGGCAGGGCCGCGCGCGTGCGCGCGGGCCCTCCTGGCCGCGCGCAGGCGCGCGCGGCAGGGCCGCGCGCAGGGGCGCGCGGCAGGGCCGCGCGCAGGGGCGCGCGGCAGGGCCGCGCGTGTGCGCGCGGGCCCTCCTGGCCGCGCGCAGGGGCGCGCGACAGGGCCGCGCGCGGGCCTGCGCGGGCCGCGCGGGCCGCGCGCGGGCCTGCGCAGGCGCGCGACCGCGCGCAGCGCAGTGGGCTGCGCGCGGGCCCGCGCGCAGCGCCTCTGGGCGCCGCGCGCAGCGCCGCTGGGCGCCGCGCGCAGCGCCGCTGGGCGCCGCGCGCAGCGCCGCTGGGCGCCGCGCGCAGCGCCGCTGGGCGCAGCGCGGTGCGCTCCGGCACCGCGCAGCGGGCCGCTGCGCGCGCCGCTTGGTTGGGCGGCGTGCGGCGGGCCTCCCTCGTCGCGCGGCTGGTTTTTCGCCGCTCGGCGTGCTCCCGGGACAGCGGTGGCGCCTCGGTTTGCGTGCCGGCACCGTTTTTTCGCCGTCAACCGTTGTTTTCCCCCGTCGGCCGCTGTCTTTCGCGGGTTTTCCGCCGTGTTTTTCGCCGTCGGAGCCGTGGGCCGCCGTCGGCCGCTGTTTTCGCTCGCTGTTTTGCGCAGTTTTTTTCGCCGTTTTTCGCGAGCAGGTTGCGAGCAGTTTCGCAAGCGGTTCCGCTGTTTCGCTCGCTGTTTTTGCGCAGTTTTTCACCGTTTTTCGCGAGCAGGTTGCGAGCAGTTTCGCAAGCGGTTTCGCTGTTTTCGCTCGCAGATTTCGCGCAGTTTCGCGCAGGTTTTCCGCGCAGGTTTCCGCCGTTTTTCGCGAGCAGTTTGCGCAGTTTTCGCTGGTTTTTCGCAAGCTGTTTTGAGCAGTTTTCGCGCCGACGGAGCGTGTTTTCGCCGTCGGGCGCTGGTTTTCGCCGACGGGCTGTTTTTCGCCGTCGGGCGCTGATTTTTCGCTGACGGAGGCTGTTTTTCGCCGACGGAAGCTATTTTTCGCCGTCGGATGCTCGGTTTTGACCTTTTTGATTGATTTTGCGATTTCTTCGCTTCTGGCAGCTTGCGGCGCTGTTTTTAGCTTCCGTCGAGGCTGGTTGTGTGTTTCTTCGCCGCGTGGAGCCGCGGGTCGTTTCGGGGCGTCCGCTGGGTGAGCGGTCTCGTGGTTGGACACGGCGTGCCCCGATTCGCGTGCGGATTCTGGCATCGGGCTTCGGGTTGCGTGCGGACCCCTTGGAGGCCAGGTAAGCCGCTGTGCCAATTGCAAGTGTCGACGAGCAATTGGTGGCTTTCTGAGGTGGGTTGGTTTTCTCTCCAAGTCTACGGACTTCCTTCTAATTCTAGTGTGTTAGGATTGCATGCTAGTTTAAGTGTTTTCTTGGAACTTAACTAGCACCCCCGTCATATGTGCATGATTTTGACCTGACCAATTGTGAACCTTAATTTGGGCTAGGTTCCTTATGCTTTAGACATCCCGCACTTTTCATATCCTTCGGGACTTAGAGTTTCCTCACCCGGGTAGTGGGCCGAGTGGTCAGAGTGTTGTGGGACGGGTGTTGCACTCGGGCCCGGGGGGGGGGCCGAGTGGGGTCTGGTGGCTGGGTTAGGCCAGTGTTAGCATTTTGGGGAGCCGTTCCAGGTAAACGGTGGTCCCGGGGGTTTTTCCTTTCCACTGTTCTTCTCGTCACCACCAGGTTGGGGTCGTGGTGCACGTGTGTTAGCAGGACCTTGAACCCAGAACCTTTTTGGATAAATACAGGATTTTAGTCAGCCAATGTTTCTTCCAAGCCTCGCAAGGTTGTCGGAGTCTGTTCTCGTCCGTTGGGACGAAGGCGTCAGCTCTTCGAGGCTTGGGCATAAAACTTGATTTCAAAGGGTTTTCCTAAAAAGACTAAAAATCATTATAAAGATGGATTTCTCTCAGATCGAATGGTTTTCTGAAATAAATGACATGGTTTCTTATAAACTTATCCACCCGAGTGGATTCGAGTGATCTGGGTTCAAAGGGCTGCTTTCTCTCTTGGGGACGTAGATGTTAGTCTCCCTGGGTTTCGGACCCTTCGTAGATCTGGCCGTGGAGTAGCTCCGGCCGTGAGTTGAGTGTTGAGTTCAGTGGAGTTGTGTTGTGGGAGCCGTGGGTGAGACGGTGGTCCCA
Organism: Tillandsia leiboldiana; assembly: GCA_029204045.2. NCBI lineage: Eukaryota > Viridiplantae > Streptophyta > Magnoliopsida > Poales > Bromeliaceae > Tillandsia > Tillandsia leiboldiana. Next base: position 6,205 of record JAQNDB010000482.1, on the reverse strand, counting down.
GCTGTTTAGTACCTTCGTTGAGTGGGTCTGTGTTGTGAGATTGAGTCGTGGAGGGTTCTCCGACTGAGTTTGTGCTTTGAGCATCGAGATACCGATCTGTTTGATCGAGGACCACAGCCTGCAGGAGCCACTGGTGAGACAGTGATAATGACGAGATACTTGAGTTCGGTGGGGTCGCACCCCTCGAACCACGCCCCGGGTGCGTTGATGATTCCGAGCCTGATGAGGCTGCGATGATGATACCGAGCCTGACGAGGCTGCGATGATGCGCCTAGTTCATATACTAGTGGTCGCTTGATACCCCTGGCCGTGCTACCATGGGGTCACTGTGTGAGATATTGAGTTTGTCCGTTGGGACACCCTGGTTGATACACCAGGGGGCGCAGGCTTGACTCGACTGGACCCGGGTGGGCAGTCGCTGAGATTTGTGATGTGCTGAGAGAGTGATGGTGTAGCATGTGTCATAGTAGAGCGTCTTGGGCTTAGTACTTGTGACATATCGTCAGCAGTGAGTGACTGCATACCATCATCCATAGTCTCTTCTTGTTGAGCATTGTAGATAGAGGCATGATAGCTGTAGATTCTTTTCCAGCTTATTTATATTTCTTATCAGTCTTTTCTCTATCTTATGCCTCTGGTAGACTTGGTGGGCAGACCGTGGTTCTTGGAGACGGTACCCACTGAGAACTACTGTAGGATGTATTTCTCACACCCTCTGTCGGTGACAGGTTGCTGAGGCTTTCTTCCGTTCCTGCTGTGCTGATTGGACGGACCGAGGACAGGGAGTCGCGTGATAGTTCCCTACCAGCATTGTTACTTTAGAGAGAGTAGATGTCCCATCCCGGATTGTGGGAGTTGGTTATGTTTCCTGTTTAGTTATCTCCCTTTGGATTTGTAGATGTTGTATAGGTGCACTTCTTTTTGTATCATCTGATTTTGGGAGATAGGCTATGTGTTGTAGCAGCTTGTAGTTGAAGGAAAAAATAAATTTATAGTACAGCTTTTATCCGCTCTGATATCTGTGTAGCTGTAGTTTTGTCTTTTGCCAGGCTTGACGCTTCGTCTGTACGGAAGTTTCCGTACAGATGGCGGATCTGTTAGCGAGCCCGGGTCTGCAGTTTCGACCCCGGGGCGTGGACACCAGTGACGAGGACCGCCGGTGGCGGTCAGCGAGACTACGGTTGCCCCTTCTCGGACCACGGTGACCGAGATACCGCCGGTTCATCCGACGACGCCTTCAGTAGCACTAACACCAGCAACTTCGGGACTTACGCCGGGAGCCACTGTTGGAGCTCCCTTGGGAGAGACCGTGGTGACACCATCCCCAGAATGACCGCCGATGCTGCGGGGGGAAGCCTTATCCGGCAACCGAATGGGATGGGGTGACAGCGAACTTGGCAAATTTCAAGAGGTACGACCCACCCTGTTTGAGGGAGAGACGACCGACCCTTGTGTCGTGGGAAAATGGTGGATACCATGGAGAAGCTTTTTGAAGACCTATTGATGGAGGAACATGAACGGGTCCCTTTGGCAGACCACTTTCTAGGGAAACGCCCGCAGGTGGTGGAGGACGGCGTGCCCGGACCCCCTCGGGGGGCACCGCCCTTCCATCTTGGACCAGTTCCGAGAAAAACTGTTTGGGGCATTTCTCTCCGACCATCAACAGCAGATGGAAGATGACCTGAATCACATCAAGAAAGGAAGTCAGACAGTTACGGATATCAACGGCATTTGTGAGGTTGATCAAATGTGTTTCCCCCTGTTATAAGAGATGAATCTCACAAAGCCCGTCTTTTTTTGAGTGGTTTAGGAAGCGACATCTACAAGGTGGTGCAAGCGGCGGATTTGCACACCTTCTAGGAAGTGGTCGATAGTGCCACCTCAGTGGAGCACGAATTTGCGATTTCACGAGCCCGACGGGAGGCTCAGATCACAGCGGGGATAAGAAACGACCTCGACCTTGTTTTGGAAAAGAGCATACCAAGAGGAGCCGGCCTCCTAAATACCTGAGATGGCAACAAGGACCAAGAATGCGTCGACGGGAGGAAATGGCCGTGGACAAGTCTTGCATCAATTGCGATGGAATATACCAAGTGACCGAATGTCCCCAGAAGCAAGACCACTGTTTTCGATGCGGCAACCCGGGCACTATTGTTTCAACTGCCATCGGAAACGGGGACATCACCCGTAGCACATCTCCACCTTCGTCTCCGCAATTGGGAGGAGGGAGAGTCTATACGAAGACCCACCAGGGGACGGACCACAGAGCACGATGTAGCAGGTAATACTCGAGTTTCAGATCATCGTGCTAGAACGTTTGTGTCAACACCTAAGCATCCACTCTTCCACCTCGCTTCATGTTTTCTCCCTACCATAGACATTAGAAGAAATCCCCTATCGTAGAAATAATTTCGGTCGGATCCTCCGGCTCCCCTCGAGGCAGGCGTGTACTCCTTCCTGCCCAGCGAGGGTGAGGCGGGTTCTTAGTCTCTAAGAACTAATGAGGTTTCCCGTTAAAGGTTAACGCGTAACGCTTGGGGCCGACAGTCGCGGCAATCTTTAAGTGGTAGCTGACTGCTTGAAGTTCCAAGTGCATCTCCGGGAACCGGCTTACCGAAAAAAGCCTTACGAACTCAGAATAAAGTCGACATGAGTTCACGGTCATACCGTTTAGACTCGTTAACGCCACCAGCGGTATTCACGGGCATGATGAATAGGATACTCAAGCCCTTCTTAGACCAGCCGGTAATGGTCTTATAGTGGACATTCCGATCTACTCTCACACAGACGAGGGGTATGGGGAGCACCCGCGAGTGATCCCCTAGACCCCCGGGATCAAAACCTTATGCCAAACTCATAAAGTGTGAGTTTTGGCTCCGTGAGATGGGCTTTTTGGGGCATATCGTTTCGACGTCTGGAATTGCAGTGGATCCAAGGAGGATCGAGTCAGTGGCCGACTGGGCTCGGCCAACAACGGTGACGGAGATCCGAAGCTTCTTAGGATGGGCAGGCTACTACAGACGCTTCGTGGGAGGCCACTTCCCTAAATCGACTAACCCAAGCGGCTAGAGATTTCGTCTGGACAGCCCAGTGCCAAAAGAGTTTCAAAGAACTACAAATAGAACCACCCCACGCACGACCTGGAGCTTACCGCAGTCGTCTTCATCGGAGACTGAGGAGGCGCTATCTCTTCAGTGCCCACTGTAACGTATTCTCGGACCACCAAGGCCTTAAGCGTCTTTCCACCCAGAAGGAGCTGAACCTACGACGAAGACGGTGGTTAGAATTGCCGAAGGATTACGACCTGGACACGCAACCGACTGGCCCAAGTATACGTCGGTAGTGGAGAGGCTACACGGGATGACGACACCTACTTACTTCGGGCTGAGACACGAGGTTCGTTACTGTTGGCAGAGTCTACGACGAGCTCTGGGGGGGCCAAGTTACACTTCAGCTCGGCCTTTCACCCCCAGATGGATGGGCATCCGATCGGGCGATCCAGATCCTCGAGGACATGCTCCGAGTGTGCATACTGGATTTGGAGAGCGATGGTCACGCTATCTACTCCTCGTCGATTCGCCTACAGCCTCAGCTACCAGGCGACGCCCGGGTGGCGCCGTACAAGGCATCGTACGGCAGTCACTGCAAATCCCTGATTAGTTGGGACGATCAGGGTGAAGCGGTTCGGGTCGAGAGGCAAGTTGAGCCACGGTACGTAGGACCTTTCGAGATTCTAGAGTGCGTCGGCCCCGTGGCCCACTGCCTCGCCCTACCACCGACTCACGACCGAGTTCCTGTCGTGTCCGCAACATCCAGGCTTCGGATGTGTTCCCCCCAATCCGTCGCGAGTACTTGACGCTCTGCAATCAAGCTCAAAGGGAACCGAACTGCGAGGAAGCACCGGTACGGACCCAAGCGCGAGAGGACCAAAAAGCTACGAAGTCGGACAACTCCCTACGGGAAGGTGCCTTGGAGCAATCAAGACGAGCATGGGCAACTTGGGAACCAGAGTCAAAGATGGGGGAGTGCTACCCGGACATCGCGCCGCAGGCGGGAGTTAAGTTTCGGGGACGAAACTTGTTTTTTTATTGGTGAGTGGTGTAAGCCCTGGCCTTTCTTGACCCTTCCCGTTTCCCTCTTCTATGACTGTCCGACTGTGGGACGTTTTTGGGTGTTTTTCCGGAGAAGTCGTCGGGGCTCGCGGACATTTTTAGGCGGAAGGGCTCGCGAAACGAAGGACGGCAAAGCGAACGGATTTGGTTTCCGATTTACGGATCTCCCGGAATGGGGGTCAAAGCGTTTGCTTTGAGTGTGCATCGAAACCCGTGATAGTGGCTAGCACGCTTTTCGAGGCGATCGGACGGGATCCCTGGGTGACGGACCTTTCATCTTTTATTCAGTGGTTTATTTTATTTATTTGGTGGTACCTGGATCTACGGTTTTCGCTTGGGTCCTAATTGAATGTTTTTCAGCTGTTTAAAGGAGGGGTTGAAATTCGAGAATTTCTGGGCAGACCGTCGGGACCGCGGGGATTTTTTAGGTGTTAGAGCTCGCGAAACTGTGAACGTGGCGCGATCGGATTTGAATTCCGACCCCGGATCTCCAGAATTTAATTTTGAAATTTAGACCCCTTTAGGCGCTCCGGGATCCGTGCGAGCGAAGACATGCTTTTCGAGACAACCTTAGCCGCCGATTGTTTTTTAGGGTTTCCTTAAAATCGGGGGACGTAGGGTTTTTTTTTTCCCTCTTGGTTTTCTCTCTTGACGGCTAGGATTTAGGGCGGCGCTTTTAAGAAAGAAACCCCAATCCATATTTCCTCCCTTTTCAAGAGACGAGGAGAAGGGAAGAACGGGGGAAACCCATCCCTCGTGGAGCCTTCCGTTGGAGACGAGGGGACGATCCACCCTCCCCCTTTTCCTCGTAGGATCAGTGGTAAGCGTCGTTCCCCTTTATTGCAATTTCTGTGGGGTCGAGGTTTTGGTTGGGGGTCGTTTAGGGTGTCGCACGCGTCGTGGTGTTGTGGAAACGGGAAGCCGCCGTCGGGCCGTTGTCAAACGGGAGGCGCCGCCGCGTTATCATGCCCACGAGGTCGTCGCCGGAGTCGCACGGGAGCGAAAACGGCAGAAGAAAACGAAAAAGGGGCGTTACTGTTCATCGAGTACGGATCCTCCAGCCGCGGTCCACAGACCCCCGGGCGTGCACCCGGTGCACGCCCCGCAGCCCCGATGGTTAGACCCGGCGCACGGAACCGTGCGCCGGGCTGCACCACTGTGCGCGGTGCACGCTCCGGGCGTGCACCCGGCGCTCCACCGCGGCAGCCGAGCGGATGGGACCGGTCCCGCGCCCTCCCACGTGCGCGCCCGGCCCAAGCCGCCCCGGCTCACCCTGCTGGGCGTTGCACCCCGGTCCGCGACCGCCAGCACTGTGGCCGTGAACCTCCGCGACGCCGGCATGCTCCGACGCTCACCGAGCGGTGCACCCTCTGCGCCGCAGTCGTCTGCTGCCGTGGACCCGTCCACGCCTCGATCCGTGCACCATCCCAGCCCGGAAAAGCCCGTGAGCTCCGTTTTGGCCCATTTTTGGCCCGTTTCGCCCTATTTTTGAGTGTTTTTGACCACGACGATGTTTTTAACATATTACTTACGTAACTTTTTCGGGCATAGGGTGAGAGTGTTTAACTGAATTTTCTGCACCCTTCTCCTTCGCGCTCCAGGTGGGTACCCCTTGGAATATCTTTATGGCATGTTTTCGTTATATTGTCATTTATATCTTGTAAGGGGTGACGTGGACTCGGTTTTAATGAACGCGTGGTGGGAGACTAGATGGGCAGATTGCCCCTCCGAACAACAGTTGGATTGTTCGGAGCATGCGCGCGTAGGCGACGACAGTGGTGACCAGTCGGACGTCGAAAGTGGGTTCCTTCCCCGACAGTGATTGAGTCGGGAAACGAGACAGTTGGTAAGAGCAAAGGTTTGAACACGTTAAAAAGGATAACTAACCCATTTGCTTATGCTTTTATTATCACACGTTTATTGCGACTAAGGGTCGCTATGCTCGACGACACACCATGATCTGGGAGATGGCCGAGGCATTGCTCGTCTGGTTTATCGAGGTAGGTGTCTCGGATTTGTTAACCGAGGTTGGTGCTCGCTAGGCTCTTGTTTTGCTACACGCACAACGGTGGTTTTGGCCACCGCAAGGGTGT
>JAQNDB010000481.1:34467-81863 GCA_029204045.2 Tillandsia leiboldiana | reverse complement strand
ATAGGAAGATGCCACGTGTTTCCCGCACCAGTCCACCCGTGCGCCGCAACAGCTCCGTAGACCTTGACCAGTGAACCACCCTAAAAATTCATGCCATGTGGCACCCCGCCCTGGTGCCCGCCGGCGCGTGGACCGCGCCCTGCCCGCGACCGCCTTGCCCGAAGTGCGCGCGTCTGCCCGGCAGCCGGCCCGCCACCCCCCCGGCGCTCCTCCGCCGCCCGGCCGCGCCGCCGCTTCTCCGAGCTGCTCGCGCCCGCCGCCGCCGCGGCGATCGCCGGAATTACTGTTCCGGCGTGAACAGTAACCCGAGCTCAAAATGACAAGTGGGTAGTCAATTTGACCGTTTTCCGCGCGCTGAATCCGATTCGACGTCCATTTTGCCAAATTCCAACTCTAAATTTGCCGGAGGCTCCCGGAAGTGTATTCTTAGCCGAATTTCGCGCGGAGCCCAATTTTAATATCTGATTCGCGCGAAACCACTTCTAAACCCTCCCCGGGGTCCTCCGGTCACCCACAAGATCCAAATAAGCCCGAAGTCCAACACTTGTGCCCAATTGTGCCCCAAACACCTCCAATGCACCATGTAGGCCTCCAATAGCCACCCCAACGCACTGCAGCAGCTCTGCGGAGATCCGAGTCATCACATCCTCCCCCACTAAAAGAAAGTTTCATCCTCGAAACTAAAGTCGTTCCTCAACACGGAATCCAACCAAATAAAGGGGGGTATAAATCCAATCATCCACCACTCAAGCTCCCAAGGCTGACAAATACCTCTTCCAAGATGCGATGCGGTCCTCGGGTCTCTAACTAGAACAAAATAAAGGCGGGCACTCCAGAAAAAATCGTACCAACTCAACCAAGTACAGCTAGGCTAACCGCTCGAGCTACCAAGAAATCTGCATCGGTACAAGCCTCCGCTCCTCCTAGGGCCTCAGATAATCCAACCACAAGTCCACGGCACACAAGCTCGATCCGAATACCTCTGTACTCCCGAGGTATCCAATATAAGTCCTCCAACTGATCACATAACTCTGATCTCTAATCCAAAAACCATCAGGGTGTAGCAACACCTCCTCAACTCTCGGGCATCAGCACACAACTATAAGCAGTCGAGAGAACCAGATCGCGAATCAATCTTCGAGCAGATCCAGTACCCTTGCAGCTGGTAAATCCAATCCTCCAGGCTCGAAAAAGGGTACCTGCTCCAGACGATCACTTCATCAATTTCCGGGAGTTGTGTCCTCAACTCCCAAACCAGTGACATGCAAGGCAACTCCGAGAGGAAAGAAGCCCTAACCAGGAGGGGGGGGTCCTCGCCCGGTCGCTCCCAAATCTTGACCATCCAAGCGAACCATTCAGCCGCGGTCTATCATCCAAAGAGTCCTCAGTGACACCACCATACGCCACGTCGGCCTCGACAGTCCACACAGTGCCAGCTGCGGAGTCAACAAACTCAACCCCAAATAGCTCTCCTGCTCCGGGTATCCGCCACCATAGTGGCCCTATCGGGGTGATACAGAATGCATGCCACACATCCAACTATAACTTCATAGCTACTATGGGGGGCATCACTGTATCTCACAAATCCATCTCCCAACACTGGCGATGCTGAAATCAGGGCTGGTATCAATCTCATCATCCGATTGCCAAGCTCTCCTGACACTGCCCAGTCCAAGAAGCTCCTTACCTCAACAAATAACTACCGGTCTCCGCCATTCTCGCATAGCGTCCATTAAGGTCAGATTACCACCGCTGCCCTTACGGCTAGAACAAGTAATCCAGGAAGATATGCTCCCAAAGTTAAAACTTGTATCACAGCAACTTGGCATACAGCTTCTTCCTCACAGACCTTGTTACCCATCTACAAGTACTCCACCAGCTCTAAACCATACAGAGATGGAGAAAAATCAAAATATCCCAGAAGAATATCTCCAACCATTCTTCCAAGTGCAGCAAGAATACACAATTCCTCAGATCTTAAAGACGACAGGGCATTAGTCATTCCATCTGTCCTCACTGTACTCATAATGCCCCTAGCGGGTCCTGAACACCATCTTGACGAGATACTCAACTGTATGATCCCAAAAAGATACCTGCATCCTAAGCAGACCACTGTCGGGGTATAACTCCATCAAAAGGGCCTAGATAATATCCAGACCTGTCTGCGGTCGCCCACACAAGGACCCTCACTGTCGTGTGCCAACGACGTGGCACTAGATCGAACAGACCCTCGATCCATCAGATCCTGCGACTGCGCCATCAGCTCTGTCAGCTCCACAGGTGATATCCAATGAGGTGCTATCGGGGTTGGCGTGGTTCCCTGAACCACGTCAATCGCAATCTCAATCTCCCTAACCGGCGGCATTATCATCAGCTCCGGGGGGAATCACACCCAGGATCTCACGATAACAGGGATATCCTCGCGTCCCGGTGCCGCCGTGAGCACCTCGCGCATAGTCGCTGCAACCTGTGTGCTCTGACTATCTTAATGAACAAGTCCCTAATGTCTGCTTGCAGAAGATCATAACCTTCTCTCTCCGCAGTCATACACCATGTGCCACTGTGCCAACCAATCCCACGCACTGGGTCAAACACTGACCAGGTACAAATACCAATAAGTCTGCCGATACCACTCGAGGTCTCAACAGCACTGGACATGATCCCCAAACCTCCTCCACATGCACTACCCCAACAGGAACCTGTAGCCCTAGTGCAGGTGGTAACAAATCTACCTCTAGTCCATGCAGGAATGCAACCTGCCCAAACTTCGACTGCTGTGATGAAATCACACCTGCGACGACCCAATCCACTGCCTTGGCGCCCTCCACCCAGGCAGCACAGTCTCAACCGCTCAATGTAGGTGGTCGTCACTTAATCTGCCTGAAATTCAAGGCTATCCACCAAAGAAGCACAATTCTCCGCCTTTGCTCACACTGAGGCGATGAATACGGTCTTCCGCAGACAATAAACCCACGCTACCGCTGCGCCACTCTGATAACGATGCGGATGCTGTCACCGGGGTCCACCTGACCTCTGACATCTCAGAAAATCCATTATTGCAATCGTCATATGACAAAACACAGTTGATTCATGCAATTCCTCATTCAATTATCCTTACTCAGCTCACCCCTCAAGTACATCTATTGTACCCCAAACACGAACGTTATCAATCACAAAGGGTAACCTTCCTTTGGGTAAGCTTTACATAATCCGTCCACGAGGATATCCACCATCCTGGAAAGGAAAACGAAAGTGCCCCTGCCAGCCAACCTATCCCCCAACACTTAGCGCCAGACGCCTCTATCCAGAACTCGCCTCTGGCGGCAGATCCCTATCCCAAGGAACTGCAACAGTACGCTCCATACACAATGCCTACTCCATCGAGGCATCCAAAATCCATAATCCACAACAGAGGGATCAGATAAACTAAAAGGGTATCCTGGCGCAATCCACTCCCAGTCACACACATCCTATGCGCTTCGTCCCTCAAAACTTGGAGCGCGCAGTTCAACAACTGCATAAACTCTCTAGCACAGGGAGACTCTCAATGGATCACTCCATCACCACCAACCACGATTCTGCCTCCAAAGGCTCCAACTCAAATCCATAAATCGGGGTGTTTCATCTGCCAAAACTGGTTCCATCTATCAATGATGTCCCACAACTCATCCCCTATCAGTAATCCACCACGCCCCGGTGCCGCGACACTAAACATTGGCACGGAGGGGGCTACTCGCCCCTTCGGCGCCACAGAAATCGCTGCCGCTGAGGACACTGTAACCAGGTGGTCTCAGGGGAAAAACACTGTCGGACTGCCCACTGCTCCGACAACTGTGTCACCCAGACCAGCGGCTCACCCTGCCGCTGATACACCTCAGACAATCCTGCCATCGGGGCCTGAAGCTCTCTAACCTCAATCCGGGTATCCGGCCCCCAAAACAATCCGCTCGAGCTCCACCGCTGCGACAAGTGCACACCAATCCGCACAACGCGTCGGGGAGACACCGCTCACCACGACCAACTGCACCACAGCACAAAACAAACTCGAACTAATCCGGCGAGAGTCTAGAGCATGTCAACCGTTCCGCCGCATTATGTTGTCTGCAGCCAACATAATTGCTTAGGAGGATAAACATGCCAATCACCCATCCCATCACTCGGGAGAGGTATAAAACTCAATCAGGACTCTCGCTAAAATCACGACTCTCACGAAGTCATCCTAGGGTCCAACCATAAGCCTAGGGTTTCTACAGTCCCAACTGACCTATCCCTAAGCTCTGATACCAACCTAATCTGTCACGCCCCGGGGTCGAAACTGCGACCCGGGCCCGCCAACAGATCCGCCACCTATGCTAAACCCGCATAGGCGAAGCGTCTAACCTGCAAAAGATAGTACTATAGCTACACAAATATCAGAGCTGAAATGAAATGCTGTAAAATAAAAAAATCCAATCACTGTACATCATGAAATAAAGTACAATATCCATTTCCTCAAATACAGATAATCATCATACAATGTCCTCAGTACAGCATCTCTCAACTATAAAAGGAGATAAACTAAAACTATAGTACACCGGTCTCAACATCAGTCTCTCCAAATACAAAAGATCTCTCTCCAAATAAAACAGTAAAAACCAGCCAACAGCTACCAGGAATCTCCATCCAGGGAATACAGCTACACTCCTCGGGTGGTAAAGATCTAGCCCGTGATTCCCTCGCCTCGGACAACGATCGAAGATCAGCAACTCCCGAAGAGGGCTCTGCAAAACAGGGGGGAGAAAACAAAGGGAAAACAACAATGGGGGTGAGAACCACTAGTAAACCAGTAGCCTCCCCCTGTGGGTAAGCCTCAAGCTCCGGCGTACCCACTAAGTCTACTAGAGGCAAGAAAAGGGACAAGTGGTAAAGCTGTAAACAGAACTACTGAATAAAAGGGGAAACCACAACAAGTATGCCTCTAAATGCAATACCGAAGGAAATGATGGTATGAATGCATCAGAAAACAGTATCTGACCAAATAGACCCAATCTAGTGCCACCAGTAAAAACTGGTACTGCCTGCTCTGCTGTCGAACTCAAGAACTCAGTATCTCCACTGTCCAAATGACCGGAACCCAACACGGTCTAAAGCCTACTCCGGAGTGGCACTCGAGGGGAGCGACCCACACGAGTAAAGTATCACTGTATCAAGCATCTCTGTAACCACTGTCTCATAATAGCAGGACTGGATCATGACTATGATCAAAGTGGGAAACTCCGTCCACTAATAAAACCCCGATCTGATGCAATAGTACTCAAAAAGTGGGAAATACCATCCAGTAGAGAAATCTAATACCCAATCTGATGCAATAGTAAACATCCGGTCAACCGCCCACAGTCCGCGGTCACCGCAATAACCCACAACCCACAATTGGGTACAAGAATCAAGATCCGGTCAACCGCCTACTGCCCGCGGTTGCCGCAATAACCCATAATCCAACATCAAGCACACCCTGTCACCGATCCTCAGATCCCGGCTACACTATCCCAAACCTCTGCTCGAACCCGAGCAACATGACTCAAAAGTCTAAATAAAAAGGAGGAAAGAAAGCAATCATGGTTTCTCCTAAGTCAAATCCCAATATGATAGTGTAGCAATAAAATAGTGACCTATCTAGATGTCCAAATAAGCATGCAAAAGTCCTCAGCCAAGAGAACGGGAGAATATGTCAAATAACAGTTTCACATGTGTAATAATTAATAATATCCATATAAATACAACAATCATGCTAAAATCATCGGTCAACTACACATGTAAATAATCCCTGATTCATAATAAATCCCAAAGTGGCACCCGTACCTAGATATGTCACTATGTCCCCCCAATTGATCCATTTAATCCCCTTTTCATAAAATCTAGGTGCTATTATCGCCTGTTAATTATCACTATTAAATTATTCCAATGATCACGTTCCAACAGCAACATTATCCCAATAATATCCCCAACATGCTATATCCACAAAATTAATCTCCGATAATAAGCTCACATTTATATCAGGCAATCAAGCATAACAATCAATCAATATGCTCAAAAGTGGGGTTCTCTAATAAACTTAGTGAGCATGTCAGAAGTAGAGGCATGCAACAACCACCCACCTCAAAAAGCGCGATCCGCAGCTGTAGAAACATCCTCACAGTCCAAACTTCACTTTTACGCAAAACGCGCCCCGGTCTGCGAACCACTAAACAAGAGTCAAATCCGGTGTACAAATCGATCCCCAAAAACAGTACCTTGCTGTTTTGTAAAATCAGCAGCAAAGAACAGTAATTATCACCTCTGTCTAGTTCCCAAGAAAATCCAGAAAATTCACAGTCGCGTTCCTCGCGAAAAGTAGCCCCAAAACGACTGTTTAAACGCCCAGATCTGATACCTGTAGACCAAGATAAAAATAAAACACCGTTGCACCTCAAAACCTTCCAAATCAGAATTCCTGTAGCGATCTGTCCAAGAAAAGCTTAATTATCACCTTCGAAACCATTTCCATAAATCTGAGAAAAATCACCACTGTGTTCCTCGCGACGAGTAGATCAAAATCGAGTCCTGAAACGCCTTGATCCGATGTTCCTAGGCTGAGATATAAAATCGACAAGCCGGTGCTGTCCAAAATCCATCACAGAAAAATGGGGGTCAAATATGTCTCCGGAAACGTGCCAAAAGTGCGAAACGGGGCGAAGAGATCAACACGAAAATCGAAGCCTTACCTCTTAGGAACACGCTGTCGAAGAACTCGTCCAAAAACTCCTCCTGGTTTGCTCACAGTGAATTTTTGAATGATCTGCGACGGTAATGGGCCAAAATGGGGGAAAACCGAGGCGAACTGTAAAATCGATATCGCCGTTGCCGAGCTTCCAGAAATTCCGGGGATCCACCACGAGCTCAAGAACATTAAGGGGAACAACATTGGTAGAGAACTCTCCCTCCCATTCTCTTTCTAACTCTCGAAAAAAGCAGAAGAAGAGGGGAGGGGAGGCCTATTTATAGGCCAACTAAAACAAATGGGGAAATGACCCCTGTGTCCCGATTTCGGGCGCCCGAATCTTTCGGGCCCCGAAACCGGGCGCACACAGTAGCCCGGCCCAGCCCGGCCCACTCCGCGCACGGGATCCGGTCGGACCGCACGGCCGTCCAACCCGCTCCTCCACGCGACACGTGCCCCCGAACACCGCACAGCTGATCCGGCCGCTCCCTTCGCGCCGCGTGGCGCTCCACTGGTCAACGGGGCAGTTGGCGCTGGCCAATAGCCGGCCGCCACGTGGCGCACGCGTGCGCCACGTCGGCGCCGTGGCCGCCACGCCAGCTGCCCCTGCCACCTACCGCGCCCCCCTGCCACCTGCACGAGCACAGTGAAGCGCCCAATCCCCGCGCGCCACGTGTCTAAGCCATAAATTCGCTGCACCCGGTGCACCCTACTTCATGCACCGAACCAATAGGAAGATGCCACGTGTTTCCCGCCCAGTCCACCGTGCGCCGCACAGCTCCGTAGACCGGGACCAGTGAACCACCCAATAAATTCATGCCACGTGGCACCCCGCCCTGGTGCACGCCGGCGCGTGGACCGCGCCCTGCCCATGCGCTGCGCGCTGCCCGCGCCTTCCCGCCACCGCTCTCCGCCTGCCCGAGGCCGCGCCGCCGCTCTCCGCCGCTGCCCGCCGCCGCCGTCGCCGCCGGCGATCGCCGGAATTACTGTTCCGGCGTGAACAGTAACCCGAGCTCAAAAATGACAAGTGGGTAGTCCATTTTGACCGTTTTCGCGCGCTGAATCCGAATTCGACGTCCATTTTGCCAAATTCCAACTCTAAAATTTGCCGGAGGCTCCCGGAAGTGTATTCTTAGCCCGAATTTCGCGCGGAGCCCAATTTTAATATCTGATTAGCGCGAAACCACTTCTAAACCCTCCCCGGGGTCCTCCGGTCACCCACAAGATCCAAATAAGCCCGAAGTCCAACACTTATGCCCAATTGTGCCCCAAACACCTCCAATGCACCATGTAGGCCTCCAATAGCCACCCCAACGCACTGCAGCAGCTCTGCGGAGATCCGGGTCATCACATGGCCTGTCCCCCCTCGTCCTGGGCTGGTCGCTTTCTGTCGAAGCTCTGAGCGACCGCGGCCCTCTGTCTGGCCACCACCTGATCACCTCTCTCCACCCATTGTGCATGCTCTGCGGCTGCCTCCAGAGTCTGAAATCTCTGAGCATGCACCAGTGTATAAATCTCTGGACGGAGGCCTCCCTCGAACAACTCAACCTGGTGCGGACCGTCATGAGCGACGAAGGGCACACAGTTCAGCAACTCCGTGAACTCCTGGAAATAGGCATGAGCCGATCGATCGCCCTGCTGCAGGTTCTTCAAGTCGTCATCCAACTTCTTCTTCACACTGGTCGAAAAATAGGTGTCCAGCACCATCCGTCGGAACTCCTCCCAAGGCAGCTGCCGAGTAATCCGGAACTCCAGGGGCTCTACCCGCTGCCACGAAAAATCAGCATCTCCGTCCAAACAGTGCACCGCCATGTGCACTCGATACCTCGGGTCGATGAAGAAGTCCCGAAAAAGCTTCTCCATCGCAGAAAGCCATCTCCCAACAGCCCAGGGCTGCGCATCCCGCCCTGAGAATCTAGGGGGTCCCCGCTGAACAAACTTGGAGAGTTTGTTAGCGATATCCTGCTCCTCCTCCGCAGTCAAAGGCTGAATAGCTCCAGGAGCCCCACTACTCGAAGATGGCGCTGACAGCACAAAAGGTGCAACAGGAGGCACAAGGGCCTCAGGAACAGCTGGGGGTGGTGCCTCTCTCTGAGCAAGCAGCTGATCGATCCTCTGCCCCTGGCGGCGCTGACCCTCCGCCAATTGGGCCACCAAGGCCCTCAACTCAGTAAGCTCGGGGGGTGTAGGCTGCTCTGGCTCATCAGGGGGTAACGGGACACCACGAGTAGGGATCCGACGTCGGGGAGGCATCCTGCCACAAGAAATCACGAATAAGTAACATAACCCCACACGACCCAATCTAGCGAAAGTCAAAGACATCCCCCAATTTCTGCGACTTTATGTTGTCTGCAGCCAACATAACGGTCCACCAGAAATTGGGTATGTCGATCCCTCTTCACTCACTGGAAGAGTCCAATAAATAAATCAACGACTTTCGCGAAGTGTCACGCCTCTCACGCCCTATTATCCTAGGGTCTGCCAAGAGCCTAGGGTTTTCTAAGTCCCAACTGATCTATCCCTAAGCTCTGATACCAACTTAATCTGTCACGCCCCGGGTATAAACCGGAACCCGGGCCCGCCAACAGATCCGCCGTGCATACAGAATTTTCTATGTGCACGAAGCACTGGTAACCTGCTCAGATAGATAATATACAATAAAAGAGCATAAACAGAGCTGAACTAATAGAACTAAAAGTAATCTCAGACTGAACTAAGCTACAAGCTGAAATAAAAGTACAATATACTCCCAGCTCACCATAAATATACAACCAGCTGGCCAAAGCCAGACCCAAAAGGAAATTACTGAAGTCTGAGATACAAAAGGGGGTACAATAAAAACCTCGCTAGTCTCTCACTTGGGGTAGACGATCTAGCTAGTCGGCGATCATCTTACCTCGATCTGCCGCTGAAGGCCCAGCAGCTCCCACAGATGACTCTGCAAAACAAAGGGAAAGGAGGACAGAAAACAATAATGGGGGTGAGAACTACTAGACAACCAGTAGCCTCCCCTAGTGGGTAAAACCTCTAATGCTGACGCACCCACTGGGAATAAAGAGGCAAAAGAAAAAAACAGTGGTATGTAATAAAGACTGCTGGAAAAGGAACTACTACTACTATGCCTCTAAATGCAGTGCCAAAAGATAACTGTATATATGCAACTATAAAGCTGACTGCCCAAAGAAACCCAATCAGAGGGCCAGGAAATACTGGCACTGCCTGCTCTGTCATCACTCACAACTCACCAACTGACCGGCACCCATCACGGTCAAAAAGCCTACTCCGGAGTGGCACTCGAGGGGAACGACCCACACGAGTAAAGTATCTCTGTATCAATCATCTCTGTAACCGATGTCTCACAATAGCAGGACTGGATCATGACCATGATCAAAGTGGGAATACTCCATCCACTAATGCAACCCTGATCCCCAATCTGATGTGATAATAACATCCGGTCAACCGCCCAAAATTCGCGGTTGCCACTATCTCCCACAATCCCCAAGAAGAGTCTAAACTGTCCCAGACTCAAGATCCAACTACACTATCTCAAGATCCCGATCTGACTCGATCGTCATGCATCAATAGAGAAGAATAACAATAAAACATGTTTTCTCCTAAGTCAAATCCCATAATACAGTGCTGCAGTAAAATGGTGGCCTAACTAGATGTCCAATTAAACATACAATTATTCCTTTAAAAAGTATTAGAAAAGTGACTAAGGTTTCTTGTAAAGAATCATTTTAAAACATTATTGGATTACTTATTTGCATGCAGTTTAAGATATAGCAATTGTCCAACTTCATTGTCCCAGATTGATCACATAGAAGCTATCAATTAATTTAGGGGGGCCAATGCATTAGGTTCATATACCACGAGTTAACTGTCACATTTATAATTGGGAAACTCTACTATTCCTAGTGAGCAAGTCAACAAAGAGGGAAACGCAACCACCCACCTCGAAAAGCGTGCACAATACACCCAGAAAATACCTGCTGTCCTCTAAGCACACCCTCAGCTGAAACAGTATCCTACAACATCACACAAGTGTACACGGTGTAAAAGCTACAAGTTCCAAACACATAATTGCTGTTTTTACAATCAGCACGCAAAACGAGGAATTTCACCTCTGTTTCGAGCTCCTAAAATCTCAAAAAAATCACGGTTGCGTTCCTCGCGAAAAGTAGCCCAAAATCGACTCTTGAATCGCCTCGATCTGATATTCCTACGCTGAGAAATAATTCGTCGAAGTCGCCGTTGTCCAAAAACCCAAACAACAAAAGAGGGGGTCAAAACACCTCGGGAATCGTGCCAAGGAATCTGAATACAGAGAAACCACCAGCACGGAAAACGAAGCCCTACCTCTTAGGAACACACCGGCGAAGAAATCGTCGAAAGAGGACCCCTGTACTGCGCAGGGGACTCCTCGGACTAAAATGCGACGATAACGGGCCAAGATTGGGGAAAAATGAGGCACACTGTAAAATCCGGATCGCCACTGTCGAACTTCCAGAAAATCTGGGAACGCACCACGAGGTAGAAAATAAGAAGATGAAAAACTTCTCTTAAGGCCCCTCCCACAGGTTCTCTCTTTATCTCTCGGAAAACAGAGAAAAAGAAGGGAGGGGAGGCCTTTATATAGGCCCACAAAAACAATTGGGATAATCCCCAACGTGTCCCTAGATTCGGGCTGCTACTGTGATAACCGTGGGTTTATTTGCCTTTCTGGACTTTTCTTTGAATTTTATTAAACCGCTTTTGACCAAGGGGAATCCGGGGGTGGCTTATTTCTTCTTTGTTTCTGGGCAGGCCGTCGGGGCTCGCGGGTATTTTTGGATAATAAAGCCCGCGAAACGGAGACCGGCGGCGCGACCGGATGTGATTTCTGACCCCGGAACCTCCCAGAATAAATTTCTGAAGTTCGTTGCAGTTCGGGCGTTTGGCACGTTTTATCAGAGGTAAACCAGACCCAGGTTTAGTTTAATTTATTTTATTTAATATTTTTTATGTTGGGTTCAGACCCAATTGCGCCAAAACGACTAATTAAATGGGTTGGGGAATTAGGTTTGGGAACCCCTTTTCTTTCCCTCTTACTTTGGCGTGCGTAGCCCCGAGCGTGGACGAAGAACGCCCTCCCCCAAACCTTCCCTTAGATCGGCGTGGCACCGCGGCGGAGCGAGCGAGGAGAGGGAAGAACGCCGCACGCTTCACTACCGGAACCGGGCACGCAGGAACGGACGATCCCTCCTCTCCCAACTATCGTCGTCGTAACCAAGGTGAGACGGAGGTTTTTACAATTCTTGTTTTTGGTTCTTGATCGTCTCAATCGGCAAGAGGAAGGGGGGGCACAGGCGACGGATCCCCCGGAATCCGCCGCATGTGCGAAACCCCCCCCCCCAAACGCCGTTCCCGTGCGACCCGCACGTGGCCGGGCACGTGCCCAGCCCTGCGTGCGGGGGTGACCTTCATGGGGCCGGGCTCGTGCCCAGCCCTGAGTGCGGGGGTGACCCGCACGGGGCCGGGCTCGCACCCAGCCCCGCGTGCGGGGGTGACCCGCACGGGGCCGGGCACGCGCCCAGCCCCGCGTGTCACGCCCCGCGGTCAAAACTGCGACCCGGGCTCGCCAACAGATCCGCCATCTGTACGAAAACTGCCGCACAGACGAAGCGTCTACCCTGCAAGTCAGATCTATAGCCAAAAAAATATGTATCAGAGCTGAAACTAAAACCAAAAGCTATAGAATAAAACTGAACATCTGGAATAGTAAAATCTCCACTAGTACACAAATCCTCAAGGTACAAAGTCTCACAGAATGTCCAGTACAAAAGTGGAAACATAAAATACACCGGGTACATCTACCTCAGACTCTCAATGATGGTAAGGAACTAATCGGCCGCGTCCTCACCTCGATCTGCTGTCTCCGCGCGAACCAAGCCGGAACAGCTGCCTCAACCTGTCACCGCAGCGGGTGTGAGATCTACTGCAGAAGGCAGATCTCAGTGGGTACCGTCCCAATATCCACGGTATGCCCACTAAGTCTACCGGAGGCAAAACAGATAGGTATGCACATAGATAGGTAGATAGATAAATAAGCTGAAGGAAAACTACAGCTAATATGTCTCAAACATAAAGCTCAAAAGGAAACTCTATCATAAACATGATATGCATACTCTCGCTACTGCTAAAATGCCTCAGTATCAATGCTCAAAGGAAAAACCATCTAAGAACATAATATGTAACCACCCGCTCATAACACCCAATCTCAAAGACTGCCAAAACTGGCTCAGTCCAGCCTGCGCCTGTCGTCTAGGAACGCACCTGCCCACTACCACGCATCCACAAGAGGACGGGATTTACGTGGGGCGTCCTAAACCGACTATCTCAATCTCACACAAAGTGACCCCATGGTAACTCGGCCAGGGGTATCAAGCGACCACTAGTATATGAACTAGGCGCATATCCACATCGTAGCCTCGTCAGGCTCGGTATCATCATCGCACCCGGGGCGTAGCTCGAGGGGAGCGACCCCACCGAACTCAAGTATCACATCTGTCTCACTGTCTTAATATGCGGCACATGCAGGCTATAATCCACGATCAAACAGATCGGTATCCCAAAGCTCGAAAACACAACTCAGTCGGAAAAGAACCTCGACTCAACACGAATAGCTCGAACACTCTTACAGCTATGTCGGAGAACCCTCAACGACTCAATCTGATAATGCACGACCATGGCTGAGTCGGGAAACTTCCACGACTCGATCTGCCGGAACCCCAAAATCCTCGAAGCTAAGTGGGAGAACCACCTCCACCACTAAATCAGAATACGACCTATGATCTAGAGTAATTTCACTATCTCATAAGGAAGCTCAAATATCAAATGACACTATAATTCATCTCAAAACTCAAAAAGGAGACCCCTCGGGCCCCAGGCACGAGGTCTAATGCACCCTGAATCAATGCCATACCTCTGGCGAACTCATAATTTAAAAACTACCTTGAAAATGATGTTTTTCCATAAAATGGGCTTTCTCGATTTTTAAAACGATCAGGATGCAAAAATAATGTCCACAGAACATGCAGCCTAGTGTCATATGATAACAGGAGTATACTAAAAATAATCTGGGGTTATAAATAATTTTCTAAAAATTTCCAGGCAACTATCAGATGTAAAAACGGTGAAAGTAACATGATAAACATGATCAAAATGCATTCAGGAGCATTAAAGGGCATTCCATAAATTTTGGAAAAATTCCAACCCACCTGGAACGCTTTCCGCAGGCAAACGCTGAAGTCGGTGAAGTGTCGGAACCTCGAGCAGACGAAACCTCGAAAAACGCGCCGCGCGCATGTGCACTGCCGCGTACACGGAAAATCCCTGGAAGCTCGAATAAATTTCCCCGAGTCTTCACAAAATTCTGTGCGCAAACGGCTCGCTCCTCAGCCATCATACAACACACACCAATGCTCCAACACAAAGTCCACAACAGAGCTCCAGCAGCTCACACTTAGCATTAGCCCACAACAAATCCACCACAACACTTACACACTAAGCTTCAGCACAATCTAAAATATTTGCTCCCATAAACTCTCAGCACAAGATAATTATAAGCTCACAATCATCACATTAAGTAAATCCACCAATGCACACCACTAGCTCCAAAGCACACACACACTAATTCATCCACAATGCAACAGCCACTCATATGCTCCCATAATACATAATTTCTCACAACCTTCAACAAGCACTAAGCACACACACAATAAATCCAAACACACATTACCCACAGTATGCTTAAAAGCTCCAATACCACATTAATAAATAATATTCACTTAACCGCAATATCCCATAAATCCATTTGCACCCTACTGAATCACATTCTGTTCACAAAAATCACCCAAATTAAATACATACTCTCACATATAAAATCTGCAAGCTCCAACCCTCCACACTCACATAAGGATTCCTTCTCTTTCTCGTTCCATTGCCTCGAGACCACAGCTGTCAACCCTTACCACGCACTTGAACCGAGCTTCGCGCGGCACCAAGTCGAAAACCGCCACAAATGGCGCCGCCCTGTGAGAGTAAAAGAAACAAAACCGAGTCAAAAACGGTCCACAGAAAATCTGCACGAAACCCGGGCAACCCCGCGGTCGCTGGCGACAAGAAACAGACCCAACCGCGGAATCCGCGCGCGCCGACGCGAGTCGTAAGCCGCAGCCACTCATCAGCATGCTGCGGCTGCAGCCCGCGCCGTTGGCGCGCTTGCCGCGCGGCGCCCAAGACTGCCGCGCGGCAACATGTCTGCCGCGCGGCGCCTGGACAGCCCGCGCGGCCGCTGCGCCCAGCGCCTGCGCTGCTGCGCGCGGCGCCCCTGGCGCCCGCGCAGTGCGCAGGTGCGCCGCGCGCAGCGCCCTGGCGCTGGCCGCGCGGCGCCCATGGGCCAGCCGCGCAGCGGTCGCTGCGCGGTGACCCACTGTGCGGTGCGCGGCGCCCCGCTGTGCGGCGCCTAGCGCGCAGCTGCCCAGCGCGCGGCGCCCCGCTGTGCGGCGCCTAGCGCGCAGCTGCCCAGCGCGCGGCGCCCCAGCGCGCAGTGCCCACTGCGCCAGCCGTGCGCCCGATCTCACGCGCCCCACGCGGCACCCCGCGGCCACACCAAGCCCAAGGACAACAGTCTAGGAACACCACCAACCCGAGCTTAAGCTAAAAAGAAACCCAAGATGAACCTCAAACAAGCTCTCAACAAAACAGCTACAAAGAAAATACCTCATCCAAAGAAAATGACACACGCGCCGCTCGCTCCCCACGGCTCCCTGGCGACTAGCAGTAGGTTCCCACCATCAGATCTCATTCATTCCACTCTTTCCTTCTCTTCTTCATCTTCTTCTTTTCCTTCTTTTTCTCTCTTTCTCACTTACTCTGCTTTCCTCCATTCCCTCTGTTTGCTTGCAGGGGAGAAGGATGACGTGGAGGCTCACTTAATTAGGGAATTGGCTAATTAAGGCTTGGGTTGCAAGGCAGCTGGCAAGGAGCAATAAAAATAAACAATTAAACCAAACCCACATTTAACTCTTCTAATTTATCTTTCTTCATAAACCATAACTCACAGTCAAAGCCATCAATTTAAATAAATTAATTAAATTAATAAAATAATCAATCAAATGCCCCACTCAACTCACTCTTTGCCCTCGGGGCCTCCGCACCAGTCCGGAACCTCCCGAACTCCACTGTAATATGAAAATACACATGCTCAAAGCTTTTCCTCCTCAAAAAGCTCAACCATGGAGTCGGTGTGCTCAACCCAAAAACCGGCTCCAAAACTGCCAACTCCAACTCACTTTTTGCCCTCGGGTCTTCCGCGTCAGTCCGGAACCTCCCGAACTCCGCTATAAACTCAAAGTATACTTGTTCCAAGTATTTCCAATATTTTCTGCACTCCGCTGTGAAGTCGAGGCTTCCCCGAAACCAGTCCTCTACCGGCGGATAAAGCCCGGAAAACTCCGAATCAAGCTGGGGCTTCCGCGTTGATCCGAATCAACCCGACATCATCCGTAAACACATAAGCAACATGCCCGAGGCAATTCCTCCGCACCACGCCATCTGGCGAGGTCGGCGCACCATCCGAAATCCCGGTATTCTACACTCTCCCCTCCTTAAAGGGGTTTCGTCCTCGAAACCAGAATAAATCCATAACTCAGGAGGGTGACTCAACCAAATGGGGATAGGGGATCCCAACTCATCATCAGGCTCTCAGGTGGCCGTTCTCACTCAACAAAAGCTCCCCCGGACCTTGTCCAAAGGTATAATCCAACTACAAAACTCTTCTGCCTTACCAGCAAAAATTGCATCGGTCGCTCCTAAGAACTCCAATCCTCGTCCAACTTCATGAAGCACAAACCAAATCATGCAAGGGATCAAACAGACTTCTTCCAGGCAGATAAAACTCGCAGACCAAACTCCCCGCGTAAACATCGAATCTACACATCCCTGCGGATAGTGGCTTCCACAACATAAGGTCCTCAAAACCAAACTCTAAGCCTCCAATAGGCATCCCCAGATTCGATCCCCCATTACAAGGTTGCACTGCTCGCTCATCCAAGGCGTGCTGACCAAATGTCCTTGCCGGAATAATAATATGCCACAAGATCAATCTTACAATTCCGGTAACTTTGACCTCCGGCGTTGCCTCAACCAAAATCCTCCTGAGTAACCAAGTATTCAGGTTCAAGGGTCTAAGAAAAACTTCACACTCTCTCTATCGCTGGCAACATCCGCAATAATGCTGGTATCCTCCCCAGCTTATTTCCTCATAGCTACACTGGCCCTGCTTAATCCAAAAACTTCTGACTTCAGTCACTATCATAGGTTTAGGCCAAACCCAACGGCATCACTCTTCGTTGGTCCACAGTCCCTCTTGTAGCTAAAATCACAGGCCTAACAACACCACCTCCCGAAGTCGACATGCATACTCTAATAACTTGGCATATGACTTCTTTTCTCAGAAGTTGCAACACTACTCTCAAGTGCTCCTCATGCTCTAAGTCACTTCGAAAATGAATCCAAATAACCACGACGGGCACTACCACCAATCCGTCCAAACACAGCTGAAAAAGCACAATTCCTAAAGTCGGTAGGGCATTAGTCAATCTATTTGACCCCGCAAAAGCTCACAATGCCCCCACTGGTTCCTGATCACTATCAGGGCACAGCCCTCGGCTATATGATTCCATAATGCTAACAATCTCACAAAGGCATCTGCCGCAACACAGTCCAAGCCTGTCTGTACTCGAACCATCCAAGAACTCTCACCGTTGTGTACTCACCACGGGGCATCATTGCCGTGAACCAACGGCATGGCATCCTACTCAAGTATCAAACTCTCGTATGCTCACTGTCGTAATCCCACGACGTGGTACTGGGTCACACGGACCTCTCAATCCATCAGAATCCGCGACTGCGCTATCACCCCACTCTCTGTCTCGAGTGATACCCCAAGAGGTGCCACCGAAGTTGGCGTAGTTTCCAAAACCGTGTCACTCACTATCTCGATCTCAATCTCAATAAACGGCGGCTTCAACATTAGCTCAGGTAGACTCACTTCCGAGATCGCATGGCGATAAAGACATCCTTAGTCCCGGTGCCGCCGTAGGCGCCTCCCCTACGGTCGCTAACCAAGCGGTACGACCACGACTCAACTCTGCCGTGGTCTAGCTTCCTCTATAAACACACTCCTCCTGACCAGGTCCACGGAGGTACATTGTCCTCTCTCGGCAATCCATGATAGCATAAAAAAAAAAAAAATTGGGATTACCAATCCCTATCCAACCTCATAACAATATCTATAAACTGATGTAGGACTAATACTCAGTGGTCAAATCCAAAGTCCTATCTGCACTGGGCAGGACTGGCAACACTCTCCCATGTGACAAACGTGAATTGGAACCGGATCCTTACGTGCACAAGCTAATAGTCCTATCTCTGGTCCGCAAGAAGCTACCCCTGCTTCACTGAAGTACACAGAAGCGGTGTCGGCATCAACCATGCTCTAACCTCGATGACCACAAGGAAAACCACACCAGGTAAGACGCAATCCACTACCTTTGCGTCCTCTAACCGGCTGCACAACTAATCCACTAGATTCTGGTGGCCACCGCTCAATCTTCTTCGGCATCACGCTCCGACATACCCATCCTGGCACTGATGCAGGTGCCTCTACTGTCGAGAACCTCCTAGTCTCTGTCTCCTCTGAGACCCATGATCCTGAGACTGGAATCATGGCAACCTCGATCCACTCAACTATCCCAAAAAGACGATACCAGACGTCTCTCTTTGGAGCTGGTCCCTCGCTCACGGTTCCTCTCGAACATAATCACTGATTCTCGATCAATCCATCAAACATGCACAATCGCTGCATCTAAGGTCGGCACTCGCCGAGAATGCACAAAGAGATAGCCGTCCAGATGCTGTCCCCTCTCAAACATAAACAACCTCTAATCCCTAACCTGGGCGAATAATCTTCAGATAACTTTTCCATATCAGAATCCAGTTCTTGGCCTCCCAAGGCTCCAAACTCGGTCCCGAAATCAGCATGGGATAGAACTGGATGAGGTACACAACCGTTCGGCAATCTTTTGCTGCTCCTGCACTATCCACAGTGCGATCTGGGTCGAGGTCGACGATGTCACGACCGGAGGTACTACTGGCGATACCCCGGGAGATGCTCTCGGTCCAAGCATGCGCATCACGCGCTCCATGATCTCTTCCTGGCGCCGCATCGCCTCAAACGTCTTAGCTACTTGGGCTCGTAACTCTTAGACCTCTCTCTGGCCTGTCCAAACAGCATTTCGTTGTTCCGGCTCCTCATCCAAGGTCGAATACGCCCTCGCCGTTGCACGGCGTCTCAGAGGCATCCAAAACCACTGCAACAAAATAAACATTAGGACCCAAATTCTCTCGACCCAATCAAGCGAAAGTCTATAACATGTTATCCATACTAAAGCATTATGTTGTCTGCAGCCAACAAAATCATCTTTAGAGAAATAACATGTAAGATCACTCGCCCCAATCCTCTGGGGGAGGTACAACTCAATCAGTACTCTCGCTAAAGTCACGTCTCTCACGACAGTCATCCTACTGTCCAACCAATAGCCTAGGGTCACTAAGTCCTCAACGACCTATATTCCTAGGCTCTGATACCACCTAAATCTGTCACGCCCCGGGGTCGAAACTGCGACCCGGGCTCGCCAACATATCCGCCATCTGTACGGAAACTGCCGCACAGACGAAGCGTCTACCTTGCAAGTCAGATCTATAGCCAAAAAAATATGTATCAGAGCTGAAACTAAAACCAAAAGCTATAGAATAAAACTGAACATCTGGAATAGTAAAATCTCCACTAGTACAGAAATCCTCAAGGTACAAAGTCTCACAGAATGTCCAGTACAAAAGTGGAAACATAAAATACACCGGGTACATCTACCTCAGACTCTCAATGATGGTAAGGAACTAATCGGCCGCGTCCTCACCTCGATCTGCTGTCTCCGCGCGAACCAAGCCGGAACAGCTGCCTCAACCTGTCACCGCAGCGGGTGTGAGATCTACTGCAGAAGGCAGATCTCAGTGGGTACCGTCCCAATATCCACGGTATGCCCACTAAGTCTACCGGAGGCAAAACAGATAGGTATGCACATAGATAGGTAGATAGATAAATAAGCTGAAGGAAAACTACAGCTAATATGTCTCAAACATAAAGCTCAAAAGGAAACTCTATCATAAACATGATATGCATACTCTCGCTACTGCTAAAATGCCTCAGTATCAATGCTCAAAGGAAAAACCATCTAAGAACATAATATATAACCACCCGCTCATAACACCCAATCTCAAAGACTGCCAAAACTGGCTCAGTCCTGTCACGCCCCGGGGGTTCGAATCGCGCGGAAGAGGAGCCACCGATGGCCCTGATTCAGCCATATATTTTTTTTTGTAAAACAATACTCCCCGGCGCGTGTCCAGACCCGCCGCATACACAAATTCACTCTGCAAACGCGCAGAGTCTCCTTTGTACATGCACGGCGTCTCAACTACAAAGTGCCTCACAAGGCGTAGTACATACAAACTCTAACCACATCAGTTGGGGTCTCGTACACATACAACCAAACAATTCACATGACATTCTAGCATTCACTTAGAGCATAGAGGCCGGTGTTTTGAAAGGATAAATAGTCACAAGGTTTTGAAAGCGGCATCCACACGATGCCCTCATTTGTGAAAACAGTTCGCAAACACATAAATCCCACAAGGTTTATAAAGCTCGGTGCCCACACGACACCCACGTTTTAAAAGTAGTTTTCGCAAACGGTTTTCTTTGTTTTTCATCGTTCAAAACGGCCAAGTAAGAGAGAACGTAGTATTCATTCAATTATTCAAAAAGGAAAAAGGGCAACATCCACTTCGACCCCACGGGGGTATCGCAAACCACAACTAACTACATGAGTAATAAAAGATAAAGGGAAAGAAGGGTCACTGTGTCTGAAGTTCGATCAAAGTCAGAACAGCACTCTTCCGGCCTCTCCGGTGCCCTAGCGCTCGACCCCGGACGGACTGGGTGAACCTGTCACGGAGTGGGGAGTCAGTGACCAGAAACAGTATTAAAAACAATACGGGCTAAAGAAAGGCAAACCACGATAAAAACCAGAGCAACCAACAATGAAGCACCATGTGCAAACCATACAATGCTGAACCCCGTGCAAACAATATAATGCAGAACCTCGTGCAAACCAAAACCGGGCACCTCCCCCGGCAACCACACCGAGCACCTGCCTCGGAGACCCCTACCGAGCACCTGCCTCGGCCGCCGAGCACCCACCTCGGCATCATCCACCATAACCACACCCTGTATCAAAACGACATCGGGCACCTTCCCCGATGCCCACCGCCGAGCACCTGCCTCGACATCACCGCTCACACCCCCCACCCATGGGGGCCCCCATTCCTAACGCCACCTTCGCGTGGGGTACACGGGTCAACGTACCACTTTTCCGGAAAAGCACACCCTTTGCGGTGGCCAAACCGCGGGTGTGCGTGTAGCAATCTCGAGCCTCATCCGAGCACCATCCTCGGCAACCCAGACCGAGCACCTGCCTCGGCAACCAAATATCCCCACAATAGCTTTAACAGGGTTAGCAAATGTAAACATGCAATTACTAAGATCTTTGTGCGTGTAGCAAAATCTCGAGTCTCATCCGAGCACCATCCTCGGCAACCCAGACCGAGCACCTGCCTCGGCAACCAAATATCCCCACAATGGCTTTAACAGGGTTAGCAAATGTAAACATGCAATTACTAAGATCTTACCCCTTTTCCCATAACTCCGGAAACCAAGACAATGGAAGAGTCCCCACAGCGACCCATAGTCGCCATACTATAAAGATAATAAAACACAAACCTTTGCCGGAGTTAACAATATTCCACAAGTTCAACTTTGATGTTCTGAAAGGTCACGTCGATCACTGCCCCCAACGCTTGTATGCCCCGAACAACCCTACCTTTGTTCGGATAGGGCGAACTGCCCGCCCGGTCTTCTACCGCGACAGCCGTAAATCCGGAGGTCCACATCACCCACCAAACCCCTCAACAAAATAAACATAGCAACAACGAAACTGTGCATAAAGAGGTTCTAAGGGGTACCCACATTGTGTGCGTCGTCCTGCGTTCGTCCAGTCCGCGTCTGTGCACCAGTCGCCAACAGCGTCCCGCACTCCTGAAGGAACAAGGGCAAGTCAAAGCTTAGAAGTTCGAAGCTTACAACGACTCCCAACAGCGTGCAGCGGAGTTCTTCGCACAGCACCGGCCCGTGCGACGGACACTCTGCCTGGGCGCAGCCCCGCGCGGCACCAGCCCGCGCGGGCGCCCCTCCTGCGGTGCGGGGCGACCCCGCGCGGCACCAGCCCGCGCGGGCGCCCCTCCTGCGGGCGGCCCCGCGCGGCCAGGCGCCGCGCGGGCGCGCTGCTCGCGGAGCGGGGCGACCCCGCGCGGTACCAGCCCGCGCGGGTGCCCCCCTCCTGAGCGCCGCGCGGGCGCGCTGCCCGCGGTGCGGGGCGGCCCCGCGCGGCACCAGCCCGCGCGGGTGCCCCGCTCTTGCGGGCGGCCCCGCGCGGCCGAGCGCCGCGCGGGCGCGCTGCCCGCGGTGCGGGGCGGCCCCCGCGCGGGTGCCCCGCTCTTGCGGGCGGCCCCGCGCGGCCGAGCGCCGC
The DNA here is from genome assembly GCA_029204045.2 of Tillandsia leiboldiana. Lineage (NCBI taxonomy): Eukaryota > Viridiplantae > Streptophyta > Magnoliopsida > Poales > Bromeliaceae > Tillandsia > Tillandsia leiboldiana. Next base: position 59,378 of record JAQNDB010000481.1, on the reverse strand, counting down.
GCGGGCGCGCTGCCCGCGGTGCGGGGCGGCCCCGCGCGGCACCAGCCCGTGCGGGCGCCCCCTCTTGCGGGCGGCCCCGCGCGGCTGAGCGCCGCGCGGGCGCGCGGCTGAGCGCCGCGCGGGCGCGCTGCCCGCAGTGCGGGGCGGCCCCGCGCGGCACCAGCCCGCGCGGGCGCCCCCCTCTTGCGGGCGGCCCCGCGCGGCCGAGCGCCGCGCGGGCGCGCTGCCCGCGGTGCGGGGTGGCCCCGCGCGGCACCAGCCCGCGCGGGCGCCCCCTCTTGCGGGCGGCCCCGCGCGGCCGAGCGCCGCGCGGGCGCGCTGCCCGCGGTGCGGGGCGGCCCCGCGCGGCACCAGCCCGCGCGGGCGCCCCCCCCTCTTGCGGGCGGCCCCGCGCGGCCGAGCGCCGCGCGGGCGCGCTGCCCACGGTGCGGGGCGGCCCCGCGCGGCACCAGCCCGCGCGGGCGTCCCCTCTTGCGGGCGGCCCCGCGCGGCCGAGCGCCGCGCGGGGCGCGCTGCCCGCGGTGCGGGGCGGCCCCGCGCGGCACCAGCCCGCGCGGGCGCCCCCTCTTGTGGGCGGCCCCGCGCGCGGCCGAGTGTCGCGCGGCGCGCTGCCCGCGGCGTGGGGCGACCCCGCGCGGCACCTGCCCGCACGGCGCCCCACCCGCGGCCGGCCCCGCGCGCAGCGATGCGCGACGGCGCCGCCCCCTCCTCCCTCCTCGTGACCAATAAAAGAAAAAAGAAAGGGAGATTCCCCCCAAACGGAAACGTTTCCGACTCACCTCGATGTGCGAAAGAGGAGGAGAAGGAGGGATCGTCCGCTTGCCTCCACCGGTCCACCCTTGCCCGTGCGCTTGGTTATTCTTTGCCGGCGGCTACGAGGGAGGAAGAAGAGGAAAAAGAAAAGAGGCGGCCACCAAAAGAAAATAAGAGGAACCCTAATCCTCTTTCCCACACGGCTATATATATATACTAAAAGAATTAGGGTTTACCTTAAAAGGTGTGCGGGCTGCCAACACGGATCCCGAGGCGTCTAAAGGGGTCCGAACTTCAAAAATTTATTCTGGGAGAACCGGGAGTCGGAATCCGAAACCGATCGCGTCCCCGTTCTCCGTTTCGCGAGCCCTTCCGCCTAAAAATGTCCGCGAGTCCCGACGGACTTTCCGGAAAAACACTAAAAATTGTCCCACAGTCGGACAGTCGTAAGAAAGGGATAACGGAAAGGGTAACGGAAAAGCCAGGTCTTACAAGTCCAGCCTGCGCCTGTCGTCTAGGAACGCACCTGCCCACTACCACGCATCCACAAGAGGACGGGATTTACGTGGGGCGTCCTAAACCGACTATCTCAATCTCACACAAAGTGACCCCATGGTAACTCGGCCAGGGGTATCAAGCGACCACTAGTATATGAACTAGGCGCATATCCACATCGTAGCCTCGTCAGGCTCGGTATCATCATCGCACCCGGGGCGTAGCTCGAGGGGAGCGACCCCACCGAACTCAAGTATCACATCTGTCTCACTGTCTTAATATGCGGCACATGCAGGCTATAATCCACGATCAAACAGATCGGTATCCCAAAGCTCGAAAACACAACTCAGTCGGAAAAGAACCTTGACTCAACACGAATAGCTCGAACACTCTTACAGCTATGTCGGAGAACCCTCAACGACTCAATCTGATAATGCACGACCATGGCTGAGTCGGGAAACTTCCACGACTCGATCTGCCGGAACCCCAAAATCCTCGAAGCTAAGTGGGAGAACCACCTCCACCACTAAATCAGAATACGACCCATGATCTAGAGTAATTTCACTATCTCATAAGGAAGCTCAAATATCAAATGACACTATAATTCATCTCAAAACTCAAAAAGGAGACCCCTCGGGCCCCAGGCACGAGGTCTAATGCACCCTGAATCAATGCCATACCTCTGGCGAACTCATAATTTAAAAACTACCTTGAAAATGATGTTTTTCCATAAAATGGGCTTTCTCGATTTTTAAAACGATCAGGATGCAAAAATAATGTCCACAGAACATGCAGCCTAGTGTCATATGATAACAGGAGTATACTAAAAATAATCTGGGGTTATAAATAATTTTCTAAAAATTTCCAGGCAACTATCAGATGTAAAAACGGTGAAAGTAACATGATAAACATGATCAAAATGCATTCAGGAGCATTAAAGGGCATTCCATAAATTTTGGAAAAATTCCAACCCACCTGGAACGCTTTCCGCAGGCAAACGCTGAAGTCGGTGAAGTGTCGGAACCTCGAGCAGACGAAACCTCGAAAAACGCGCCGCGCGCATGTGCACTGCCGCGTACACGGAAAATCCCTGGAAGCTCGAATAAATTTCCCCGAGTCTTCACAAAATTCTGTGCGCAAACGGCTCGCTCCTCAGCCATCATACAACACACACCAATGCTCCAACACAAAGTCCACAACAGAGCTCCAGCAGCTCACACTTAGCATTAGCCCACAACAAATCCACCACAACACTTACACACTAAGCTTCAGCACAATCTAAAATATTTGCTCCCATAAACTCTCAGCACAAGATAATTATAAGCTCACAATCATCACATTAAGTAAATCCACCAATGCACACCACTAGCTCCAAAGCACACACACACTAATTCATCCACAATGCAACAGCCACTCATATGCTCCCATAATACATAATTTCTCACAACCTTCAACAAGCACTAAGCACACACACAATAAATCCAAACACACATTACCCACAGTATGCTTAAAAGCTCCAATTACCACATTAATAAATAATATTCACTTAACCGCAATATCCCATAAATCCATTTGCACCCTACTGAATCACATTCTGTTCACAAAAATCACCCAAATTAAATACATACTCTCACATATAAAAATCTGCAAGCTCCAACCCTCCACACTCACATAAGGATTCCTTCTCTTTCTCGTTCCATTGCCTCGAGACCACAGCTGTCAACCCTTACCACGCACTTGAACCGAGCTTCGCGCGGCACCAAGTCGAAAACCGCCACAAATGGCGCCGCCCTGTGAGAGTAAAAGAAACAAAACCGAGTCAAAAACGGTCCACAGAAAATCTGCACGAAACCCGGGCAACCCCGCGGTCGCTGGCGACAAGAAACAGACCCAACCGCGGAATCCGCGCGCGCCGACGCGAGTCGTAAGCCGCAGCCACTCATCAGCATGCTGCGGCTGCAGCCCGCGCCGTTGGCGCGCTTGCCGCGCGGCGCCCAAGACTGCCGCGCGGCAACAAGTCTGCCGCGCGGCGCCTGGACAGCCCCGCGCGGCCGCTGCGCCCAGCGCCTGCGCTGCTGCGCGCGGCGCCCCTGGCGCCCGCGCAGTGCGCAGGTGCGCCACGCGCAGCGCCCTGGCGCTGGCCGCGCGGCGCCCATGGGCCAAACGCGCAGCGGTCGCTGCGCGGCGCCCCACTGTGCGGTGCGCGGCGCCCCGCTGTGCGGTGCGCGGCGCCCCGCTGTGCGGCGCCTAGCGCGCAGCTGCCCAGCGCGCGGCGCCCCGCTGTGCGGCGCCTAGCGCGCAGCTGCCCAGCGCGCGGCGCCCCAGCGCGCAGTGCCCACTGCGCCAGCCGTGCGCCCGATCTCACGCGCCCCACGCGGCACCCCGCGGCCACACCAAGCCCAAGGACAACAGTCTAGGAACACCACCAACCCGAGCTTAAGCTAAAAAGAAACCAAAGATGAACCTCAAACAAGCTCTCAACAAAACAGCTACAAAGAAAATACCTCATCCAAAGAAAATGACACACGCGCCGCTCGCTCCCCACGGCTCCCTGGCGACTAGCAGTAGGTTCCCACCATCAAATCTCATTCATTCCACTCTTTCCTTCTCTTCTTCATCTTCTTCTTTTCCTTCTTTTTCTCTCTTTCTCACTTACTCTGCTTTCCTCCATTCCCTCTGTTTGCTTGCAGGGGAGAAGGATGACGTGGAGGCTCACTTAATTAAGGAATTGGCTAATTAAGGCTTGGGTTGCAAGGCAGCTGGCAAGGAGCAATAAAAATAAACAATTAAACCAAACCCACATTTAACTCTTCTAATTTATCTTTCTTCATAAACCATAACTCACAGTCAAAGCCATCAATTTAATTAAATTAATTAAATTAATAAAATAATCCATCAAATGCCCCACTCAACTCACTTTTTGCCCTCGGGGCCTCCGCACCAGTCCGGAACCTCCCGAACTCCGCTGTAATCTGAAAATACACATGCTCAAAGCTTTTCCTCCTCAAAAAGCTCAACCATGGAGTCGGTGTGCTCAACCCAAAAACCGGCTCCAAAACTGCCAACTCCAACTCACTTTTTGCCCTCGGGTCTTCCGCGTCAGTCCGGAACCTCCCGAACTCCGCTATAAACTCAAAGTATACTTGTTCCAAGTATTTCCAATATTTTCTGCACTCCGCTGTGAAGTCGAGGCTTCCCCGAAACCAGTCCTCTACCGGCGGATAAAGCCCGGAAAACTCCGAATCAAGCTGGGGCTTCCGCGTTGATCCGAATCAACCCGACATCATCCGTAAACACATAAGCAACATGCCCGAGGCAATTCCTCCGCACCACGCCATCTGGCGAGGTCGGCGCACCATCCGAAATCCCGGTATTCTACACCGCGTGCGGGGGTGACCCGCACGGGGCCGGGCACGCGCCCAGCCCCGCGTGCGGGGGTGACCCGCACGGGGCCGGGCACGCGCCCAGCCCCGTGTGCGGGCGGGGAGCCGCAAACCGGGACAAGCGGACTGTCGTGTCTTTTCATCCAAGTCTGAGTGCTGACTTTCCTCGCGGCAGGTGTGTGTGGGAGTCCGTGCGGGCGTACCGGGACGCGAGGGAGCCGAGCGTTGATTGCTACTACCGACAGGTGGGTTTGACTGTGTCGTTTAGCGTCGGTCTTTGGCAGTCATTTTACTTTCGATATTACATGTTAGCGGGGTACTTGTGAACACACGTGTTACCGTTTTTCTTTGGATTATACATGATAGCAGTTATAGCTTACTCTTGATTATACATGATAGCAGATATAGCTTACTCTTGTTTATACATGATGGCGGTTATAGTTTACTCTTTTTTATACATTATGATGCTGACATGATAGCGGTTATGGTTACTTTGCTCGAGGCTGCAGCACGCGCACCCGCGGTTTGGCCACCGCAAAGGGTGCGCTTTTCCGGAAAAGCGGTCTATGACCCGTGTATACCCACGAGGTGACGTAGTGGGGCCCCTTATTAGTGGTGGGGTTTGAGGCGCCGAGGTGCGAGCAGTGCGACCCGTCGGTTTAGTTGTCCGACGTGGTCGGGTTTTTGCAGGTACGGTATGGGCCGTCGGTTTAGTTGTCCGACGTGGCCGGGTATTGCAGGACACGGGAGTACAGGTTATCATTTCCCTCTTGAGAGGGTGGTTGCTCCGGTTGTCTTCACGGTTTGTTTTACTATATTGTCCTGCTCTACTATTATTCGTCACTGACTTCCCACTTCGTGACAGGGTCCAGACGGGGGGAGAGGTAGGCGACGGTGAGGACGGGGCAGGAGCTTCTGGGTTGCTGGGGACCCTGGACTGTATTTCCTTCTGCATCTTTACATTTCATTTACGTTGTAGTTATTTGTGAGGTTCTCGATACCCTCGTGGGGTCGGTGTGGATGTCGGCATGGTCTCTATTCGGTTGTTCTCTTATGCATTTATCTTTCCTTTTGTTTCTGTTGGCCGTTTGGGAAAGAAAAAGAAAAAGAAAACCCAAGAAAAGACTACGAAAACTATTTTAAAAATTTAAGTGTCGTGTGGGCACTGATTTCAAAACCCTGTGGATTTATGGATTGCGAAAATGAATTTCAAAACTCAGGTGCCGTGTGGGCACTGTTTTCAAAACCCTGTGGATTTATGCTGCTTTCGAACACGTTTTCAAAACCTGAGTGCTGGGTAGGCACCGTTTCAACGACTGTGGATTTATCCTTTCAAATTGATCGGCCATGCGTTTTAATAAATTGTGGTACTAGTTGTATGTTAGTGACTGTTGTGATTGAATGGTTGCTTATGTTGGGAACATGTACTAAACGCTACGCCGTGCATATACAGAGGAGACTCTGTCTGTTTGCAGAGAGTTTCTGTATATGCGGCGGGTCTGGGCACGCGCCGGGGAAGAGAGGTTTTCTTTTATCAAAAAAAAATTTAGACGTCAAATGTTTGACTTTTGTAAATCGTTTCCGCTAAAACAAACCCCCGGGGCGTGACAGATTAAGATGGTATCAGAGAGTTCTTTCAATCACAACAGTTAGTGCCGACATCCGTGGGAATCCCTCACTTGCCTACACATGAATGAAATGGGTAGGACATAGGACTGTAGAACGCGAGTGACCGAGGGGGGGGGGGGAAATGTTGAGTCCTTTCTCTCACTTTATGGTTGTTGTTAGTAGGGTAGTCTAAAGTTGACTCTTGTGATGTGTGACAGACATGGCCCGTACTAGATCATCAGCCGGGGACGCAGAGGCAGATGCGACGACGACGACGGCCGCGGAGAACCAGCTCCTGCGGCAGCAATTGCGGGAGATGGCGGGGAATCTGGCAAACCTCACTGATCACGTGCGTCAGTTGACGCAACAGCAGCAGGCCGCGACGGTGACGGCCGCCCCGGTTCCTCCACAGGGGCCGACAGCACCGGCCGCGGCACCACCGACAGCGCCACCGCCGGCGGCGACTACGGGACCGGCGCCGGGGACAGCCAGCAGGGTTACTCTGGAGGAGACGGGGGTCACACCTACCCCTACCGTGGCTGCCGCCGCCGCGGGGGAGGGGACGGTAGTGATGACTGAGCGAGATCGGGTGCGAGCCAACTTGAAGGACTTCAAGAAATACGACCCACCCACGTTCGAAGGGGACACGACTGATCCTTAGGTCGTCGAGAAATGGGTGGGGTCGATGGAGAAACTTTTTGAAGACTTAGTCATGGAGGATGACGAGCGGGTTCCCCTAGTAGTCCACTGCTTGGAGGGGAATGCCCGCTTATGGTGGAAGACGGTACGCCCCGATCCTACTAAGGGTACCGCACTCCCGTCCTGGGCAACATTCAAACAGGAGCTGTTCGGGGCCTTCTTCACCAGCAGCGTCAAGAAAAAGTTGGAGGATGACCTGAACCACATCCAGCAGGGGAACCGGACGGTCATGGAGTATCAGCGGGAGTTCGTCTGGCTAGCAAACTGCGTCCCGTTCGTCATAAGGGACGAGGCTCACAAGGCGCAACTCTTTGTGGATGGCTTGCGGAGCAATATCTTCGAGGTGGTGCAAGCAGCCGACCTGCCCACCTTCCAGAAAGTGGTCGACAGGGCCACTACGGTGGAGCGGGGTTTTGCAGTCACCCGCGCCAGAAGAGAGAACTCGGCGCGGCTGGAAGAAAGGAAGCGGCAACAGCAGAATTCGGGGGGAGGCTCTTGGAGTGGGAGCGGGGGCCCCAAACGGTGGAGACCGCAGGCGGGGCCCTGGGGCGCGCCAGCAGGAGGGCCGAGGCCGGGGAATAGGCCTTGTGTCATATGCGGGGGAGGGCACCTGGCGGGAGAGTGCCCCCAAAGAGGCGACCACTGCTTCAGGTGCGGCAAACGGGGGCACTTCCGCCGCGACTGCCCCTTAGGCGGGGGATCTGCGTCCTCTGCAGCTTCTACGCCCACGCCACAGCTCTCAGGGCAGGGGAAAGCTCCTATGGCGTTGACTTCTAGACCCCCTGCACCACGGCGCGAGGAGGACAGGCGGCCACAACCAGGCGGGAGAGTTTTCTCAATGACCCGCCAAGAGAAAGACCCGCCGGAGGACGCACTTGCAGGTATTTCTTCCGTTTCAAATTCCCGTGCTAGAACTCTTTTCGATACCGGAGCAACACACTCGTTCATTTCTCGCGATTTCGTATTTATGCATGATCTCGAGGAGACACCCCTCCAAACCTTCTTGACGGTTCAAACGGCGGGAGGGACTTTGGAGGCGGTCAGCTTGGTGGCCGCCTGCCCGATTATGCTAGGGCGGCTGGCTTGCCCTTGGGATTTGGTGGTAATCCCACTGGAGGAGTACGACGTGGTGTTGGGCATGAACTGGCTCACGAAGTACCAGGCACTCATCGATTGCGACAAACGACAGCTGCGATTACAAGAACCGGGTTTCCCTGAGCATGTGTACATCATGGGCAAGAGCATCTCCTTCCCGGCGATTATTTCAGTGGCACGGGCCAGAAGACTGGTGGAGGGTGGGTTCGTGGCCTATTTAGCATCGGTGGATTTGGCTACCCGACCCCTGACGACACTTGCAGATATCCTAGTGGTGAAGGACTTCCCCGACGTCTTTCCCACGGAACTGCCCGGGATGCCCCCTGAGCGGGAGGTGGTGTTCCTATCGAGCTGCTACCGGGCATGCAGCCTATTACGAAGGCGCCTTACCGGATGGCCTTCGGAGAGCTGAAAGAGCTTAAAGCACAACTTGAGGACCTCTTGGACAAAGGTTTTATCAGGCCAAGTGTATCGCCCTGGGGGGCACCGGTACTCTTGGTGCGGAAGAAAGACGGAAGCCTGCGTCTCTGCATCGATTATAGAGGAATAAACAAAGTTACAGTGAAGAATAAGTACCCCCTGCCCAGAATAGATGATCTCTTCGACCAGCTGAGAGGGGCGACGGTCTTCTCCAAAATCGATCTGCAATCGGGCTACCACCAACTCCGGGTTCGGGACGAGGACACCCCGAAGACTGCTTTCCGGACCCGGTATGGCCACTACGAGTTCACGGTTATGCCTTTCGGACTCACGAACGCCCCCGCAGTCTTCATGGACATGATGAACCGGATCTTCAGACCCTTCCTTGATCGGTTCGTGGTGGTTTTCATCGACGACATCCTGATTTATTCCACTACCGACGAGGAGCACGAGGACCATTTGCGAACGATCCTCCAGACGCTCAGAGAGCAGGAGCTGTTTGCTAAACTCAAGAAGTGTGAGTTCTGGCTGCGCGAAGTCGGTTTCCTAGGACACGTGATCTCGGCACAGGGAATCGCCATGCCAAGAAGGTGGAATCAGTGGTCGACTGGCAGCCGCCGACGACGGTGACAGAGGTCCGCAGTTTCCTAGGATTGGCAGGATACTACAGGCGCTTCGTTGAAGGTTTCGCGAAGATTGCTACCCCTTTAAATCGGTTAACCCGAAAAGGGAAGAAGTTCATATAGACGGCCAAATGCCAGGAGAGTTTTGAGGAACTCAAGAGGAGGTTAACCAGGGCACCAATACTCGTGCTGCCGACACCCGGAGAGGATTATGAAGTGTACTGCGACGCATCGAGGATCGGTCTTGGTGGTGTTCTGATGCAGCAGGGGAAAGTGATCGCCTACGCGTCCAGGCAACTGAAGGATTACGAAAAGAACTACCCGATACACGACTTAGAATTGGCTGCTGTAGTCTTCGTTTTAAAACTGTGGAGGCATTATCTCTTTGGAGTCCACTGTAACGTCTTCTCGGATCATCAAAGTCTTAAGTACATCTTTACCCAAAAAGAATTGAACTTGCGGCAGAGGCGGTGGCTAGAGTTGTTGAAGGATTACGACTTGACGATTCAATACCATCCCGGAAAGGCAAACGTGGTGGCAGACGCCTTGAGTAGGAAAGGGCATCAAGAAGGGGCGTCAGGGAGCGCGATAACGGAGCAGAACCTCTTGATCGCGGAGTTCGCACGAATGCAGTTGGAGGTGGTGCCGGCAGGCACGGTTATGCGACTTCTAACCTTGGTGGTCAAGCCGACGTTATTTGAGAAGATCAGGGAGGGACAGCAGACCGACCCACACTTACAGCGCGTACGAGACAAGATTCCCCTGGACCAAGAGAGCGATTTTGCGGTGGAAGACGACGGCACCCTACGGTTCCGTGGACGGATCTGCGTGCCGGATTCGTCGGAGTTGAAGGAGGAAATCTTGACGGAGGCACACCGGGCCCCTTATGCGGCACATCCAGGGGGCACGAAGATGTACAGGGACCTCAAACAGATCTACTGGTGGCCCAAAATGAAGGGGGACGTCACCCGACACGTAGCTCATTGCCTAGTGTGCCAACAGATAAAGGCCGAGCATCAGCGGCCAGCAGGGAAGCTACAGCCTCTACCGGTGCCGGAGTGGAAGTGGGATCAGATCACCATGGACTTTGTCACGGGTTTTCCACGCTCACAACAGGGCCACGACGCGATTTGGGTCGTAGTCGACCGGTTAACCAAGTCGGCACACTTTCTGCCAATTCATACGACCTGGACCCGAGAACGGTTAGCTCAAGCCTATATTAGCGAGATCGTGAGACTACATGGAGTGCCGGCATCGATCACCTCGGACAGAGACACGCGTTTTGTCTCGAAGTTTTGGCAGAGCCTTCTGCGGGCTATGGGGACCAGACTACAGTTCAGCACAGCCTACCACCCTCAGACGGACGGACAGTCGGAGCGTGTGATACAAACCCTCGAAGACCTGCTTCGCGCCTGTGTGCTTGATTGGGGGAGCAGTTGGTCATGCTACCTACCTCTTGTGGAATTCGCCTACAACAACAGCTACCAGGCCAGCATCCAGATGGCACCCTACGAAGCCTTATATGGAAGGCGCTGCCGATCCCCAATTTGTTGGGACGACTTGGGAGAACGAAAGTTCTTGGGACCCGATTTAGTGGAGGAAACTAAAGAGAAGGTACGCCTTATCAGACAGCGTCTGCTGACCGCCCAGAGTCGCCAAAAGAGCTACGCAGACCAAAGGCGCCGCGACTTAGAATTCCAAGTGGGAGAGCATGTCTTTTTGCGGGTCTCGCCGTCCAGAGGAGTCAAGCGTTTCGGGCTGAGGGGCAAGCTGAGCCCACGGTTTGTGGGGCCCTTCGAAATTTTGGAGCGCATTGGCCCAGTGGCTTACCGCCTTGCCCTACCACCAAACCTCGACCGAGTCCACGACGTCTTCCACGTCTCGATGCTCCGGAAGTACCTCTCCGACCCCTCACATATCCTGGACGCTTCTACACTCGAACTTAGGGAGGATCTGAGTTTCGAGGAAACCCCGGTGAGAATCCTGGCAAGGGAAACTAAAGCACTGCGAAATCGAACCATCCCCTACGTGAAAGTGCTCTGGAGCAACTATGAGGAGCGAGAAGCAACATGGGAGCTGGAATCTAAAATGAAGGAGCGCTACCGCGACCTCTTCACCACCACCCGGGTTTGAGTTTCGAGGACGAAACTCGTTTTTAAGAGGTGAGTGGTGTGATAACCGTGGGTTTATTTGCCTTTCTGGACTTTTCTTTGAATTTTATTAAACCGCTTTTGACCAAGGGGAATCCGGGGGTGGCTTATTTCTTCTTTGTTTCTGGGTAGGCCGTCGGGGCTCGCGGGTATTTTTGGATAATAAAGCCCGCGAAACGGAGACCGGCGGCGCGACCGGATCTGATTTCCGACCCCGGAACCTCCCGGAATAAATTTCTGAAGTTCGTTGCAGTTCGGGCATTTGGCACGTTTTATCAGAGGTAAACCAGACCCAGGTTTAGTTTAATTTATTTTATTTAATATTTTTTATGTTGGGTTCAGACCTAATTGCGCCAAAACGACTAATTAAGTGGGTTGGGGAATTAGGTTTGGGAACCCCTTTTCTTTCCCTCTTATTTTGGTGTGCGTTGCCCCGAGCGTGGACGAAGAACGCCCTCCCCCAAACCTTCCCTTAGATCGGCGTGGCACCGCGGCGGAGCAAGCGAGGAGAGCGAAGAACGCCGCACGCTTCACTACCGGAACCGGGCACGCAGGAACGGACGATCCCTCCTCTCCCAACTATCGTCGTCGTAACCAAGGTGAGACGGAGGTTTTTACAATTCTTGTTTTTGGTTCTTGATCGTCTCAATCGGCAAGGGGAAGGGGGGGGCACAGGCGACGGATCCCCCGGAATCCGCCGCATGTGCGAACCCCCCCCCCCCCCCCCCCCCCCCCATCCCCCCAAACGCCGTTCCCGTGCGACCCGCACGGGGCCGGGCACGTGCCCAGCCCTGTGTGCGGGGGTGACCCGCACGGGGCCGGGCTCGTGCCCAGCCCTGCGTGCGGGGGTGACCCGCACGGGGCCGGGCTCGCGCCCAGCGCCCAGCCCCGCGTGCGGGGGTGACCCGCACGGGGCCGGGCACGCGCCCAGCCCCGTGTGCGGTTGGGGAGCCGCAAACCGGGACAGGCGGACTGTCGTGTCTTTTCATCCGAGTCTGAGTGCTGACTTTCCTCTCGGCAGGTGTGTGTGGGAGTCCGTGCGGGCGTACCGGGACGCGAGGGAGCCGAGCGTTGATTGCTACTAGCGACAGGTGGGTTTGACTATGTCGTTTAGCGTCGGTCTTTGGCAGTCATTTTACTTTCGATATTACATGTTAGCGGGGTACTTGTGAACACACGTGTTACCGTTTTTCTTTGGATTATACATGATAGGAGTTATAGCTTACTCTTGATTATACATGATAGCAGATATAGCTTACTCTTGTTTATACATGATGGCGGTTATAGTTTACTCTTGTTTATACATTATGATGCTGACATGATAGCGGTTATGGTTACTTTGCTCGAGGCTGCAGCACGCGCACCCGCGGTTTGGCCACCGCAAAGGGTGCGCTTTTCCGGAAAAGCGGTCTATGACCCGTGTATACCCACGAGGTGACGTAGTGGGGCCCCTTATTAGTGGTGGGGTTTGAGGCGCCGAGGTGCGAGCAGTGCGACCCGTCGGTTTAGTTGTCCGACGTGGTCGGGTTTTTGCAGGTACGGTATGGGCCGTCGGTTTAGTTGTCCGACGTGGCCGGGTATTGCAGGACACGGGAGTACAGGTTATCATTTCCCTCTTGAGAGGGTGGTTGCTTCGGTTGTCTTCACGGTTTGTTTTACTATATTGTCCTGCTCTACTATTATTCGTCACTGACTTCCCACTTCGTGACAGGGTCCAGACGGGGGGAGAGGTAGGCGACGGTGAGGACGGGGCAGGAGCTTCTGGGTTGCTGGGGACCCTGGACTGTATTTCCTTCTGCATCTTTACATTTCATTTATGTTGTAGTTATTTGTGATGTTCTCGATACCCTCGTGGGGTCGGTGTGGATGTCGGCATGGTCTCTATTCGGTTGTTCTCTTATGCATTTATCTTTCCTTTTGTTTCTGTTGGCCGTTTGGGAAAGAAAAAGAAAAAGAAAACCCAAGAAAAGACTGCGAAAACTATTTTTAAAATTTAAGTGTCGTGTGGGCACTGATTTCAAAACCCTGTGGATTTATGGATTGCGAAAATGAATTTCAAAACTCAGGTGTCGTGTGGGCACTGTTTTCAAAACCCTGTGGATTTATGCTGCTTTCGAACACGTTTTCAAAACCTGAGTGCTGGGTAGGCACCGTTTCAACGACTGTGGATTTATCCTTTCAAATTGATCGGCCATGCGTTTTAATAAATTGTGGTACTAGTTGTATGTTAGTGACTGTTGTGATTGAATGGTTGCTTATGTTGGGAACATGTACTAAACGCTACGCCGTGCATATACAGAGGAGACTCTGTCCATTTGCAGAGAGATTCTGTATATGCGGCGGGTCTGGGCACGCACCGGGGAAGAGAGGTTTTCTTTTATCAAAAAAAAATTTAGACGTCAAATGTTTGACTTTTGTGAATCGTTTCCGCTAAAACAAACCCCCGGGGCGTGACAGCTACAGTGCGGCCCGGCACTTTCGGGCGGCTACAGTGCGGCCCGGCCCAAGGATTTCCTGGCGCGCACAGTGCAGCCCAGCCCAGCCCAACTCGCGCACGGGATCCCGCCGCGTCCAACCGGCCGTCCGACCCGGCCAAGGGCCCGCCACGTGTCCGCCAAACAGGCGGCAGCCGTGCGGCCCAACGGGGAAGCGCCACGTGTCCCCCGTGATTGGCGGTGCGGTGGGCGCGCCCGCCAATGGTGCGGCGACACGTGGCCCCCCGTCCGACACGGCTGTCGGCGGCCGCCGCCGCCCACGCGCGCCCACGTGCGCCCACGTGCGCCCACGTGCGCCCACGCGCGCCCACGTGCGTACGGCCGCACCTGGGCTGCTCTGTGTGCGCCACGCGTACATGAGCCGACTAATCCGGGGCCGCCACATGGCGCGCCCCGGTCCACCGTGCACCGCGCACGCGCCGCACCTGCCCCGCCTGCCCGAGCTGCCCGCGCCTGCCCCCGCGCGCCGAGCGCACTACGCCGGGCCAATCGTGTGCCGCCACGTGGCCCGCCGGTCCACCGTGCACCGGCGGTCTTTTCCGTGGACCGAGAGTGGCGCGCCGGCCCAATAAGGGCCTGCCACGTGTCCCCGGCCGGTCCACAGCTCCCCCTGCACCATTTTGCGCAGAAAACTTCCGGGGGTCCGTTTTTGGGCATCCGGACTCCAAAATAAATAAGTAAATAGCCGTTTTCAAGCGTTTTTCCGCGTTGAATTCAAATACGGCCTCCGATTAGCCTGATTCCACTCCTAAAATTCGGCAAAGGCAGCCGAAGGTCAGGCTTGCTCCCAAATCCTCTCTGGTTCCAAACAACATATCACTTTGACATGTTGGGGCCCCACACACCACTAACAGGTGTTCCACACCCCGAAACAGGGAAAAACTGGGACACTACACATTAGCTCTTCGAGGTTTGGACATAAAACTTGTTTTCAAATGGTTTCCTATAGAGACTAAAAATCATTAAAAAGATGGATTTCTCTCAGATCAAATGGTTTCTTAATAAACGTCACTGTTTCATATAAACTTATCCACCCGAGATGATTCGAGTGGTCTGGGTTCTAAGGGCTGATTTCCTTCTTGGGCCGAAAACGACGGGAGGCTACGCCTATAGCCTGTTCTTGCTTGATCGGGGCCATAGGTATTAGTCTCCCGGGGTTTTCGGACCCTTCACGGATCTGGCTGCGGAGCATCTCCAGCCGTGAGTTTGTGTGTTGAGTCAGATTTCCCACTTTAACCGAGAGGGGCCGAATCCCTGAACGGTAAAGGATCGAGAACTTCGATAGGCTGAGCCTAGGGTCTGTTCTTGTTTGATTGGGGTTCTAGGCACCGGTCTATCGGGATTTTCGGATCTTTGCCGCGTCAGTCGGTTCTTCTCGCCTATGAGTGGGGTGGTGTTGTGGGAGCCGTTTGGAGTGACGGCGGTCCCAGCTGTGTAGTTAGTGTTGTGAGCTTGAGTCGTAGAGGGTTCTCCGACATAGCTGTGAGAGTGGTTGAGCTATTCATATTTGAGTCGAGGTTCTTTTCCGACTGAGTTGTGTTTTTGAGCTCGTGTTACCGATCTGTTTGATCGTGGATTATAGCCTGCTGAGCCTGGCATTTCATGCCAGTTATGAGATACTTGTGATACTTGAGTTCGGTGGGGTCGCTCCCCTCGAGCTACGCCCCGGGTGCGATGATGATACCGAGCCTGACGAGGCTGCGATGATGCGACTAGCTGATACACTAGAGTTCGCTTGAGATTGAGATAGTCCGGGTAGGACACCCTACGTAAGACCAAGTCCTGTTTGGGCGTAGTGGCAGTAGTGGAGCGCAGGCTGGACTGGACCCTATGAGGCAGTCATAGAGATTGGGTGTTATGTGAGAGAGTATGCTTACTGTGCCTTAGTGAGTTGTCCTTTGAGCATGGTACTTTTGACATATTGTCAGTAGTGAGTGGATGCATACCATCGTCTGTGTTCTTTTCCTTTGAGCATAGTAGTAGAGGCATGATAGCTGTAGATACTTTCCAGCTTACTTTTCATTATTACAGTCTTTTCTGTTATCTTATGCCTCTAGTAGACTTAGTGGGCAGACCGTGGTTCTTGGAGACGGTACCCACTGAGAACTACTGTAGGATGTAGTTCTCACACCCTCTGTCGGTGACAGGTTGCTGAGGCTTTTTCTTCCGTTCCTGCCCGAGTTGGCTTGACGGACCGAGGACAGGGAGTCACGAGATAGTTCCCTACCAGCATTGTTCCTTTAGAGTGAGGTAGATGTACCATCCCGAACTGTGGGAGCTGATCATGTATTGTTACATTTCTTGTTAGCTATCTCCCTTTTGGATTTGTAGATGATGTATAGGTGGATTTCTTTTGTATCACCTTGTATTCGGGAGATGGAGCTTGTATTCCTTTTGAGCTTTTAGTAGTGAGTTTTATATTATAGCTTTCTTATCCGCTCTGATATCTGTGTAGCTGTAGTTTTTGTCTTTTGCAGGCTAGACGCTTCGTCTGTACGGCAGTTTCCGTACAGATGGCGGATCTGTTAGCTAGCCCGGGTCGCAGTTTCGACCCCGGGGCGTGACAGCATGGCCCGATTGCGCAACCTCTAATCTCACGAGCCAGAATTCGCAACGGGCGTCCCTCGTACTCCAAACATTCTTAGCGCTCAAATGGTGCGAGTCAACCTCGGGCGAGGGATCCAAAAGCAAAACACTCATGAGATGAGACGTGGAACAATACAGGGGCTCCATCAAAAGCTGGGGGAAACAAAATAACCACCAGTGCGACACGCACCAAACCACATCCTGGTGCCAATCTCAACAAGGCGACCCGAAGCATACCCACACATTCATCCAATAAGGAGAAGAATCCAATAAGCTGGGGTCTTTACTCGGTTACTTCCCGATCCAAAGCCACCCGAGGGGACTACTCAGCCGCAGGCTACCCTCAAAAGGAATCCTCGAGAGATACAATCTCATGCCACTGTTGGTCACACAACATGCCAACATAACCCCAACAGACCCACGGGTCGAAGTCGATCTCTCAACTAATAAAGAACACCCTGACGGGGTGTGAAGACTTGAATTCTTGTGAGTTGAGAGACTAGTGGATTGGAAGCTCGTTGGCACATTTTGGGTGTGTTAGAGTTGTCTGTGTGCGAAAAGGACGCGAAAATCAGATCCGGTGCGAAAATCTGCATAAAGGAGATGCACGAAAGTGCGGTGGTTGTACAGTTATGGTTTGGAGATCTTTTAGTATACTTTTTCGGTGTGTTGGGACCCTCGGTTCGTCAAATGGACGAGAAAAATGGACTCCGTGCGAAAAACTGTGCGAAATACACTATTTCTGGATTTTTGGGAGCTAAGTGGTGTGTTTGGGTGTACAGGGAGCTGTGAACCGGGCTCACGGAGGCTGGCTCACGAGCCATGCACCGGCAGGTGCAGCGCGGTGCATGCGGAGGCGTGCACTGGGTCCAGGTGGGCGACCGCAGGGCCGGTGCACGAGCGGTGCACCGGGCAAACATGCGCCGCGCATGCGCACGCGCGCGTGGCGCGTGGGCCGGGCTGCACTGTCGCCGCGCCCGCGTGCCTGGTGTCGCTCGGACCGTTTGGTCCGACCCCCCTTGCACCGGATCTGGTGCAAGGGGGATGGGTGTGACAGGGGAGTTGGTGAAGTGTGTTGTTGTGCACCTCAAGCCCAATTTTGGAGCTGGTTAAGGCTATTAAGAGGGCTATTTGGCATGGGGCTTCTCTTTAGGACATCTTATACTTCTTAGCTACTTGGGAGTCCAAGATAGAGCCATCATCTTCTTCTTCTCCACCATGGAAACCTTCATTTGTGAAGCTTGGTCATTAATGTTTGAGCATCCCACTACGTCACGTTTTCTTCCAGGAAGGCTCCCCAGTTGTAGGAGAGGAGTTTTTGGGCCATTTTTGCGGAGTTCTCTTCACAACTTCCAGATCTACAACTTTCATATTGAAGATGGGAACCTAATTGAAGCTCTAAACTAGGTAAACATAGAAATCTTTGAGACACTTGTTTTCTGTGGAGGATTCTAAACAGAGTTTAGTGTTTTTATTCCCTTGGTGTGCACAAATGGAATTTTGAGTTGATTTTTGTTGGAATATTTTCAGGACTTCTAGACCTACAATGTTTGTATTTTCTAGATCCTCAAATTTGGGCTCTAAGATAGGTAAATTAAACCATTTCTGGGACTCTTGTGCACAGCTGAGATTTTAAAACTAGTTTTGAGTTATGCATGGTGTGTTTGCTCCCTAGGACTGAAGAAGTGGAATTTTAAGCTCATTTTTGGGGGGTTTTCACCAGGACTCAGAGACCCACACTTTTTGTGTCGAAAAGGAGGACTAAATCTTGCTCTAAAATAGGTAAATTTCACCATCTTGGAAGCCCTTTATTCCGATTCCAATTTTGGACAGCATGTGGTAAATTTAGGATTTCTCTTTGCTCTCTTGGTGGAATGTGGAAATTTAAATTGGGTTATCTTCTAGACTTCAAGAGGAACAAATTGATACCTTAATCAGGAAATTTCGATAAGAATTGATACACCATATCTAAGTTCCTTTCAGCCCTTTTGCTGTTGAAAATCTGCATGTATGTTTGAATGGCATTTATAGTAAATTGAGGGTTTTATATAATTTCGTGGTTAAGTGTACTTGAGGTGGTCAATTTTAAAGGATGAGTATAATCTTAGATGCAAGATGAATAATTTTACTTTTGGGTTCCACATGTAAAGGTGTTTCAATTGGATGTTGTAGTGAGTTGAATCTCAGCTTATTTTTCGGCATCGGAAATTGGGTTAGTATGTGTATTTTTCTCCAACAGGAATATCAAGGCAAGGCGATTTGTTGGAAAGGCATCGAATAACATACCAAAATCGCCAAAAATCTGCAGGATTGGATTCTAGTCATTAAGCAAACAGGTGGGTTGTTGAGCACATCGAAATTGCGGCCTACAAGTCGACTCAACAAAAAGTGCAACCTTGTGTGATGCTTACTATCTATATGGGTTTAATCATACTTATATTTAAGTTTCTTGTTGAAAACTATATTGATCATGTGTGAGAACTAATCCTTGATATCTAGACATATAGATAGGCCATATCTCTTTTATTCATGCTATACTATTCATGTTGGAATCAAACTTAGGAGAAAACCCTTTTCTTTCCTCTTATGCTATTATTGCTCGGGTTAGAGAGCGGGAATGGGAATAGTATAGCTATATTGTTGAGTCGGGTGGGATAGCACCAGATTATCGACTCGGGTTATTGTTTCGGCAACCGCGAACTATGGGCGGTTGGACCGATTAGTGTTATGCATCAGTTGGGGCTGGGTTTTGCATTGTGGATTGAGTGAGTCTCCACTTTGAGCATAGTGTCGACTTTTGCCTGATTGACTGAGATACTTGACAGAGCTGTTGGACATGGGTTACTTATTGACTCGAGCGGGTCGCTCCCCTCGAGTGCCACTCCGGAGTAGGCTTTAGACCGTGTTGGGTGCCGGTCAGACCGTGTTGGGTTCCGGTCATTTGGACAGTGGAGATACTGAGTTCGTGAGATTGAGCTCTATACCGGGTTGGTGTACCGGTTGTTGAGATTGATTTATACAGGCAAGTCTGGCCTTATCCAGGACCATCTGATTGGGTTATACATTGACAGTACCTTTCGTGATGCATACATATGTAGTTATACATTTGAGATCACATATCTGTTGATATTATATAGCTCAGTAGTTGTTTCTATGAGGTATGCATGTGTCTATTTGAGATCATACAGTTGGAGACATTATTGGTACACTAGGGTCGTGATACATTCATTCATGCATACTCTTGACATTATTTAGTTGGTTTTGGGCATAGTAAAGTAGTTTTCTTTTCAGCTATTACTGTTATTCTTCTTACTATCACCTACTTTGCCCTTATGGTAGACTCGGCGGGTAGGTCGGATGTTCGATGATTTACCCACTGAGGACTGCTGTTAGTAGTTCTCACACCCGTTGTTGCTCCCCAGTGATCTCTTCTGGAGCAGCGATACAGGCAGAGCGTGGCAAGGGAGTCGCGGACTAGATAGAGCTCCACCCCGATGGTTCTGATAGAGGTCGCCCCATAGTTTATTTATTTCTTTCAGTTTTTTATGTACCCCGACTACTGTATATTCGGTCTGGCTGGAGCCAGCTTTATGTATTTATGTCAGTCCCAGAGTTGTATTCTTCTGGTGTTGTTGTTAGAGATGTTTTGAAGTTGCTCTTATTATATTTGTTGGAGAGTTGGTTGGAGTGGTGTACTGGTCATTTGTTGTAGTAGTATTGTTATTTTGAGACTTGT
Source organism: Tillandsia leiboldiana (assembly GCA_029204045.2). Taxonomy (NCBI): domain Eukaryota; kingdom Viridiplantae; phylum Streptophyta; class Magnoliopsida; order Poales; family Bromeliaceae; genus Tillandsia; species Tillandsia leiboldiana. The sequence goes on along the minus strand of JAQNDB010000481.1, from coordinate 39,335 downwards.
ATATGTGATATTCTTGGGGTTGTACATTGTGGAGCAGTATGTTTGGGATTATATTAGTATAGTGGAGTTGTACTTTGTTGTTGGGTTTGGTGTTATGTTGTTTATGTTTGGGAAAGCCTTGTATGTCTATAGTTCATTTCAGTTGAGTTGTTTTATCTTTCATCATGGATTGGATTTTGTAATCTTGATTGGAGTTTATTCTTAGTGGTGGAGGCTTGTTTGGTGGTGGTTATTTAGTAGTTTTGTCTGCTGGTGGTGTTTGTTTATACAGTAGTTTATGTTCATTCCTCGCTCTGAGCCACTTTTTGTGGCTATATATTCTCTTGTACACTACACCTAGTTGCTTGAGTTATGGTGTCGCTTCGTATATGTGGAAAATACTACATATACGGCGGATCTGTTGTTGAATTCGGGTTATGTTTTACACCCGGGTCGTGACAGATTAAGTTGGTATCAGAGCTTAGGGAATAGGTCATTTTGGGACTCAGGAAACCCTAGGCTATTGGCTGACCCTAGGATAATAGCCCGTGAGAGACGTGATTATGCGAAAGTCGGTGATTTGGTTTATTAACTCTCTGATGGAGTATAGAAAGGAATTTGACATACCCTTCTTCTGCTGGGCAATTATGTTGGCTGCAGACGACATAAGGCTACAGAAGTGGGGCGATGTCTTGAGCTTTCGCTAGATTGGGTCGAGCGGTGGTTTGATTTTGAGTGTAGTGTTAGTTGTTCTTTTGTGTGTTGTTTTGCGTGATCTGTTCCTACGCATATCACCCTGTTATCCTGTGAGGGTTGGGCATGAGAGATCTGTCGAGATGGACGAGTTGAGAGTTCAGATGATCCATTGGGAAAAGAAGAACTGTAGACAGGAAGAGCAGGTGGCGCAGTTGTCAACTCAGTAGGTGAGCCAGCACAGCAAGCCCTGGAGCCCTCGGCAACATTGTTGAATAGTGTCAGAGCAGGGGGTTCGGTTTGATTTTGACCTCTGTGGAGTAGGGGCAAATGTTGGGCGGTTGGCCCAGTGTTGCAGGCTGGATGTTTTTCGACTAGCAGGTCGGGATAAGACAGTCAAGGAAAGCATTTTCGGAGTTATTTTGTAGGATGGCTGAATGATTTTGATGTTGAGTTTGTGATGACAGGACCTTGAACCCAGAATGTTTCTTTTAGACATACATGATTTTGGGTATGCCAACGTTTTCTTCCAAATTTCGAAGGATTGCCAGGACCTGCTCTTGCTTGATAAGGTGAAGTTGCTAACCCTTCGAGGTTTGGAAAAGTAAAACTGGTTTTAACAGATTATCCTAAGAAATAAAGTTTACTAAAATGTGTTTCCCCTAATCAAAATAATTTTTTTTTTTTTTTTTTTGGAATAAGTTTCATCTTTATTTGTTCCTCGACCGGAATGGGTTCGAGTGATCTGGGGTACAAGGGCTATTTTCACATTCGAGTTTGAAAGATTTGGCAAGCCGATAGAGTTTGAGAAAAAGCGCCCGGCATAATCTGATGGAGGACAGACCAGTCAATCAAAATCTCCGAGGCTACAGTGATATTAGTTTTTGGGTCACGAATCTCAGAGAGGACGGAGATTAGGAGAAATTCGAATGTCAAGACGGCCACAGCAGCAGAGATAGCCATGCAGCAGGGACAATAGCAATAGGAGAGATGTTCTGACAGGTGTGTTATTTGAGGCAGATTTCATGCACCCTATCAGTGCGAGTAGTGACAGAACTGGTGCTACGGATGCGGCCATTTGGGACCTTTGCATCATCGTCTGCATCGACTCCTCCGATGTCGCTGCAGATGGTGGGGCCTCCTCAGGCGAGATGAGTGTTGTAGATCCTGACCGGTGCAGTTAGGACCTTAGATTTTACTCATTGAGTTATTGGTCCTACTTTAGTTCCAGGTTTCCGATGTGGTTTTGGTATGGATTGGTTATCTCAATATTATACCATGATTAACTAAAGAGATAGGACAGTGACTCTGTGAGAGCCGGGTTAGGAGGAATATGTTTACAGAGGATGCCACAGCATGCTGTTCGCAGCGACTATATCTTCGGCCAGGGCATGACATATGATGAGTAGAGGATGAGTTGCATTATTAGCGTCGGTGGTAGAGGTGCCTACGACGGCATTGGGGATCGAGGACATTCTGTTGTTCGCGAGTACCCAGCGGTTTTCTCTAGTAAGCTTTCATTGATGCCGCCGGATAGGGAGGTTGAGTTGTAATTGATGTAGTTCCGGGGGAACTGCACCAATTCTAAGGCACCCTCTGGGATGACTTCTACCGTGTTAAGAGAACTAATGGCGCATCTGCAAGACTTGCTGAATAAAGATGTTATTAGCCCAGCGCGTCACCTTGAGGAGTGCAATTACTGTTTGTGATGCAGAAGGATGGCTCACTTAGACCTTGTGTGAATTAAAGAGAATGGAATAAAGTGGTCACCATGAATAGATATTCGTTGCCTTGGATCGATGATTTGTTTGATCAGTTGCAGTGGGCTTCAGCATTTTCGAAGATAGATCCCCAGTCGTGTTACCACTAGTTGAGAGTGAGGACCGAAGGCTTATTGAGGATCGCACGCCAGACTCGGTATGGGCATTATGAGTTCTAGGTGATGCATTTTGGATTAACTAATGCCCTGCCACCTATATGGATCTGAAGAATAGAATTTTTCCAACCTTATTGGATCGGTTCATATTGATTTTCATTATTGATATTTCTGATATACTTCCGAAGCGATATAAGCATGAGGAGCACTTGAGGATAGTGCTGCAACTTTTCCAAGAAAAGAAGTTGTATGCCAAGTTAAGAAGTGTGAATTTTGGCTCCAGGAGGTTGCATTTCTAGCCATGTGATTTCAGCCACAGGTGTGGCAGTAGACCTAACGAAGATTGATGCAGTTCGGATTTGGCCTAGACCAACGACGGTCATTGAGGTTCGTAGTTTTTGGGTTTGGCTGGCTACTACTGTCATTTTGTGAAGGGCTTTGCGAAGCTCTCCACTCCTCTCACCGGATGGACTAGAAAGAAGATCATATTTGCTTAGGATGAACAGTGTTAATAGAGCCTTGAAGAGCTGAAATACTTGCCACTCAGAAGAAGCTCAACTTGAGACAACACCGATGGCTAGAATTGGTAAAAGATTATGACTTGGGTTTATAGTACCACCCTGGGATAGTGATTATGGATGCAGACATCTTGAGTAGACAAGCAGTGTATTCATTGAGTTTGTTGATTACCCAGCAGATGCCACTATTAGAGCAGTTGAGGCGTTTGGACATTGAGGTTGTATTCCCTCGGTTTTCTGTAAGACTTATGTCTCTAGTCTTGCAGCCAACTCTGTTAGATAGGATCAAGGAAAAAAACAGAGTGGGGACCCCTATTTGGCGAGGATTAGAGATCAGACATAGCAGGGTCAAGTTGGGGATTTTGCCATTGGTATAGCGGGAGTACTTAGGTACAGGGACCGCATTTGTGTGCCTATGGATTTAAGGATTGGAGAGCAGATGCTGAGGGAGGCTCACTATACACCTTATGACTTTCCCTCAGGTGGTACTAAGATGTATAGAGGCCTCCGGGCACAATTCTGGTGGTCTGGAATGAATAGAGATTTTGGGATGTTCCTTTCTTATGGTCAAACTTGACAGCAAGTTAATGCTGAACATCAGGTTCTCGCTGGCAAGTGACCGAGCCTTCCAATGCCTGAATGGAAATAGAATCATGTGAGCATGGGTTTTGTTACTGGATTACCGAGGTCGCAGAGTGGAGCGAAGGCTATATGAGTTATTGTGATTGATCGACCAAATCAGTTCCTCTGTCTCCCTATTCATATGAGTTGGTCTTGGGAAGCGGATAGCGCAGCTGCAGCTGTACATGGATGTGATTAGTGAGAAGCAGAGTGTGGACCCTACCTTGAGAGAGTTGCGATCAGATTCAGCAAGATCGGAGTGAGGATTTTGTCAGTGTTGCATCGAGAATACCGGGGGTACAAGAACCGGGCAGATATGTTCATGGACTCAGAGAGTAGAGGACAGATACTAGATACTAGTGGGTACAGTATTGATAGATAGTGATGACACACCTTTCAGACTTGTGATGGACGCCATGAGGACTGCACACCCCTACTTGTTGAGACTTCATCGAGAAAGACGTTTAGTTTCGAGGATGAAACTCTTTGTAGTGGGGGTGGATGTGAAGACTTGAATTCTTGTGAGTTGAGTTACTAGTGGATTGGTAGCTCGTTGGCACATTTTGGGTGTGTTAGAGTGGTCTGTGTGCGAAAAGGGACGCGAAAATCAGATCCGGTGCGAAAATCTGCATAAAGGAGATGCACGAAAGTGCGGTGGTGTACAGTTATGGTTTGGAGATCTTTGAGTATACTTTTTCGGTGTGTTGGGACCCTCGGTTCGTCAAATGGACGAGAAAAATGGACTCAGTGCGAAAAACTGTGCGAAATACACTATTTCTGGATTTTGGGGCTAAGTGGTGTGTTTGGGGTGTACAGGAGCTGTGAACCGGGCTCACGGAGGCCGGCCTCACGAAGCCATGCACCGGCAGGTGCAGCGCGGTGCCATGCGGAGGCGTGCACTGGGTCCAGGTGCACGAGCGGGCACCGGGCCAACATGCGCCGCGCATGCGCACGCGCGCGTGGCACGTGGGCCGGCTGCACTGTCGCCGCGCCCGCGCGCCTAGTGTCGGTCGGACGTTTGGTCCGACCCCCCCCTTGCAACGGATCTGGTGCAAGGGGGATGGGTGTGACAGGGGAGTGGTGAAGTGTGTGTTGTGCACCTCAAGCCCAATTTTGGAACTGGTTTATGCTATTAAGAGGGCTATTTGGCATGGGGCTTCTCTTTAGGACATCTTATACTT
>JAQNDB010000481.1:0-34367 GCA_029204045.2 Tillandsia leiboldiana | reverse complement strand
AGTAGTGAGTATGCATACCATCGTCTGTGTTCTTTTCCTTTGAGCATAGTAGTAGAGGCATGATAGCTGTAGATACTTTCCAGCTTACTTTTCATTATTACAGTCTTTCTGTTAGCTTATGCCTCTAGTAGACTTAGTGCAGACCGTGGTTCTTGGAGACGGTACCCACTGAGAACTACTGTAGGATGTAGTTCTCACACCCTCTGTCGGTGACAGGTTGCTGAGGCTTTTTCTTCCGTTCCTGCCCGAGTTGGGTTGGACGGACCGAGGACAGGGAGTCACGAGATAGTTCCTACCAGCATTGTTCCTTTAGAGTGAGGTAGATTTACCATCCCGAACTGTGGGAGCTGATCATGTATTGTTACATTTCTTGTTAGCTATCTCCCTTTTGGATTTGTAGAGATGTATAGTGGATTTTTTTTGTATCACCTTGTATTCGGGAGATGGAGCTTGTATTCCTTTTGAGCTTTTAGTAGTGAGTTTTATATTATAGCTTTCTTATCCGCTCTGATATCTGTGTAGCTGTAGTTTTGTGTCTTTTGCAGGCTAGACGCTTCGTCTGTACGGCAGTTTCGTACAGATGGCGGATCTGTTAGCTAGCCCGGTCGCAGTTTCGACCCCGGGGCGTGACAGCATGGCCCGATTGCGCAACCTCTAATCTCACGAGCCAGAATCGCAACGGGCGTCCCTCGTACTCCAAACATTCTTAGCGCTCAAATGGTGCGAGTCAACCTCGGGCGAGGGATCCAAAGCAAAACACTCATGAGATGAGACGTGGAACAATACAGGGGCTCCATCAAAAGCTGGGGGAAACAAAATAACCACCAGTGCGACACGCACCAAACCACATCCTGGTGCCAATCTCACAAGGCGACCCGAAGCATACCCACACTTCATCCAATAAGGAAAGAATCCAATAAGCTGGGGTCTTTACTCGGTACTTCCCGATCCAAAGCCACCCGAGGGGACTACTCAGCCGCAGCTACCCTCAAAGGAATCCTCGAGAGATACAATCTCATGCCATGTTGGTCACACAACATGCCAACATAACCCCAACAGACCCAACGGGTCGAAGTCGATCTCTCACTATAAAGAACACCCCTGACGGGGTGTGAAGACTTGAATTCTTGTGAGTTGAGTTACTAGTGGATTGGAAGCTCGTTGGCACATTTTGGGTGTGTTAGAGTTGTCTGTGTGCGAAAAGGACGCGAAAATCAGATCCGGTGCGAAAATCTGCATAAAGGAGATGCACGAAAGTGCGGTGGTTGTACAGTTATGGTTTGGAGATCTTTTAGTATACTTTTTCGGTGTGTTGGGACCCTCGGTTCGTCAAATGGACGAGAAAAATGGACTCCGTGCGAAAAACTGTGCGAAATACACTATTTCTGGTTTTTTGGAGCTAAGTGTGTGTTTGGTGTACAGGGAGCTGTGAACCGGGCTCACGGAGGCCGGCTCACGAGCCATGCACCGGCAGGTGCAGCGCGGTGCATGCGGAGGCGTGCACCGGGTCCAGGTGGGCGACCGCAGGGCCGTGCACGAGCGGTGCACCGGGCAAACATGCGCCGCGCATGCGCACGCGCGCGTGGCGCGTGGGCCGGGCTGCACTGTCGCCGCGCCCGCGTGCCTGGTGTCGCGCGGACCGTTTGGTCCGACCCCCCTTGCACCGGATCTGGTGCAAGGGGTGGGTGTGACAGGGGAGTTTGGTGAAGTGTGTTGTAGTGCACCTCAAGCCCAATTTTGGAACTGGTTAAGGCTATTTAGAGGGCTATTTGGCATGGGCTTCTCTTTAGGACATCTTATACTTCTTAGCTACTTGGGAGTCCAAGATAGAGCCATCATCTTCTTCTTCTCCACCATGGAAACCTTCATTTGTGAAGCTTGGTCATTGCTGTTTGAGCATCCCACTACGTCACGTTTTCTTCCAGGAAGGCTCCCCAGCTGTAGGAGAGGAGTTTTTGGGCCATTTTTGCGGAGTTCTCTTCACAACTTCCAGATCTACAACTTTCATATTGAAGATGGGAACCTAATTGAAGCTCTAAACTAGGTAAACATAGAAATCTTTGAGACACTTGTTTTCTGTGGAGGATTCTAAACAGAGTTTAGTGTTTTTATTCCCTTGGTGTGCACAAATGGAATTTTGAGTTGATTTTTGTTGGAATATTTCAGGACTTCTAGACCTACAATTTTGTATTTTCTAGATCCTCAAATTTGGGCTCTAAGATAGGTAAATTAAACCATTTCTGGGACTCTTGTGCACAGCTGAGATTTTAAAACTAGTTTTGAGTTATGCATGGTGTTTTGCTCCCTAGGACTGAAGAAGTGGAATTTTAAGCTCATTTTTGGGGGGTTTTCACCAGGACTCAGAGACCCACACTTTTTGTGTTGAAAAGGAGGACTAAATCTTGCTCTAAAATAGGTAAATTTCACCATCTTTGAAGCCCTTTATTCAGATTCCAATTTTGGACAGCATGTGGTAAATTTAGGATTTCTCTTTGCTCTCTTGGTGGAATGTGGAAATTTAAATTGGGTTATCTTCTAGACTTCAAGAGGAACAAATTGATACCTTAATCACGAAATTTGATAAGAATTGATACACCATATCTAAGTTCCTTTCAGCCCTTTTGCTGTTGAAAATCTGCATGTATGTTTGAATGGCATTTATAGTAAATTGAGGGTTTTATATAATTTCGTGGTTAAGTGTACTTGAGGTGGTCAATTTTAAAGGATGAGTATAATCTTAGATGCAAGATGAATAATTTTACTTTTGGGTTCCACATGTAAAGGTGTTTCAATTGGATGTTGTAGTGAGTTGAATCTCAGCTTATTTTTCGGCATCGGAAATTGGGTTAGTATGTGTATTTTTCTCCAACAGGAATATCAAGGCAAGGCGATTTGTTGGAAAGGCATCGAATAACATACCGAAATCGCCAAAAATCTGCAGGATTGGATTCTAGTCATTGAGCAAACAGGTGGGTTGTTGAGCACATCGAAATTGCGGCCTACAAGTCGACTCAACAAAAAGTGCACCTTGTGTGATGCTTACTATCTATATGGGGTTTAATCATACTTATATTTAAGTTTCTTGTTGAAAACTATATTGATCATGTGTGAGAACTAATTCCTTGATATCTAGACATATAGATAGGCCATATCTCTTGTATTCATGCTATACTATTCATGTTGGAATCAAACTTAGGAGAAAACCCTTTTCTTTCCTCTTATGCTATTATTGCTCGGGTTAGAGAGCGGGAATGGGAATAGTATAGCTATATTGTTGAGTCGGGTGGGATAGCACCAGATTATCGACTCGGGTTATTGTTTCGGCAACCGCGAACTATGGCGGTTGGACCGATTAGTGTTATGCATCAGTTGGGGCTGGGTTTTGCATTGTGATTGAGTGAGTCCTCCACTTTGAGCATAGTGTCGACTTTTGCCTGATTGACTGAGATACTTGACAGAGCTGTTGGACATGGGTTACTTATTGACTCGAGCGGGTCGCTCCCCTCGAGTGCCACTCCGGAGTAGGCTTTAGACCGTGTTGGGTGCCGGTCAGACCGTGTTGGGTTCGGTCATTTGGACAGTGGAGATACTGAGTTCGTGAGATTGAGCTCTATACCGGGTTGGTGTACCGGTTGTTGAGATTGATTTATACAGGCAAGTCTGGCCTTATCCAGGACCATCTGATTGGGTTATACATTGACAGTACCTTGTCGTGATGCATACATATGTAGTTATACATTTGAGATCACATATCTGTTGATATTATATAGGCTCAGTAGTTGTTTCTATGAGGTATGCATGTGTCTATTTGAGATCATACAGTTGGAGACATTATTGGTACACTAGGGTCGTGATACATTCATTCATGCATACTCTTGACATTATTTAGTGGTTTTGGGCATAGTAAGTAGTTTTCTTTTCAGCTATTACTGTTATTCTTCTTACTATCACCTACTTTGCCCTTATGGTAGACTCGGCGGGTAGGTCGGATGTTCGATGATTTACCCACTGAGGACTGCTGTTAGTAGTTCTCACACCCGTTGTTGCTCCCCAGTGATCTCTTCTGGAGCAGCGATACAGGCAGAGCGTGGCAAGGGAGTCGCGGACTAGATAGAGCTCCACCCCGATGGTTCTGATAGAGGTCGCCCCATAGTTTATTATTTCTTTCAGTTTTTTATGTACCCCGACTACTGTATATTCGGCTCTGGCTGGAGCCAGCTTTATGTATTTATGTCAGTCCCAGAGTTGTATTCTTCTGGTGTTGTTGTTAGAGATGTTTTGAAGTTGCTCTTATTATATTTGTTGGAGAGTTGGTTGGAGTGGTGTACTGGTCATTTGTGTAGTAGTATTGTTATTTTGAGACTTGTATATGTGATATTCTTGGGGTTGTACATTGTGGAGCAGTATGTTTGGGATTATATTAGTATAGTGGAGTTGTACTTTGTTGTTGGGTTTGGTGTTATGTTGTTTATGTTTGGGAAAGCCTTGTATGTCTATAGTTCATTTCAGTTGAGTTGTTTTAATCTTTCATCATGGATTGGATTTTGTAATCTTGATTGGAGTTTATTCTTAGTGGTGGAGGCTTGTTTGGTGGTGGTTATTTAGTAGTTTTGTCTGCTGGTGGTGTTTGTTTATACAGTAGTTTATGTTCATTCCTCGCTCTGAGCCACTTTTTGTGGCTATATATTCTCTTGTACACTACACCTAGTTGCTTGAGTTATGGTGTCGCTTCGTATATGTGGAAAATACTACATATACGGCGGATCTGTTGTTGAATTCGGGTTATGTTTTACACCCGGGTCGTGACAGATTAAGTTGGTATCAGAGCTTAGGGAATAGGTCATTTTGGGACTCAGGAAACCCTAGGCTATTGGCTGACCCTAGGATAATAGCCCGTGAGAGACGTGATTATGCGAAAGTCGGTGATTTGGTTTATTAACTCTCTGATGGAGTATAGAAAGGAATTTGACATACCCTTCTTCTGCTGGGCAATTATGTTGGCTGCAGACGACATAAGGCTACAGAAGTGGGGCGATGTCTTGAGCTTTCGCTAGATTGGGTCGAGCGGTGGTTTGATTTTGAGTGTAGTGTTAGTTGTTCTTTTGTGTGTTGTTTTGCGTGATCTGTTCCTACGCATATCACCCTGTTATCCTGTGAGGGTTGGGCATGAGAGATCTGTCGAGATGGACGAGTTGAGAGTTCAGATGATCCATTGGGAAAAGAAGAACTGTAGACAGGAAGAGCAGGTGGCGCAGTTGTCAACTCAGTAGGTGAGCCAGCACAGCAAGCCCTGGAGCCCTCGGCAACATTGTTGAATAGTGTCAGAGCAGGGGGTTCGGTTTGATTTTGACCTCTGTGGAGTAGGGGCAAATGTTGGGCGGTTGGCCCAGTGTTGCAGGCTGGATGTTTTTCGACTAGCAGGTCGGGATAAGACAGTCAAGGAAAGCATTTTCGGAGTTATTTTGTAGGATGGCTGAATGATTTTGATGTTGAGTTTGTGATGACAGGACCTTGAACCCAGAATGTTTCTTTTAGACATACATGATTTTGGGTATGCCAACGTTTTCTTCCAAATTTCGAAGGATTGCCAGGACCTGCTCTTGCTTGATAAGGTGAAGTTGCTAACCCTTCGAGGTTTGGAAAAGTAAAACTGGTTTTAACAGATTATCCTAAGAAATAAAGTTTACTAAAATGTGTTTCCCCTAATCAAAATAATTTTTTTTTTTTTTTTTTTGGAATAAGTTTCATCTTTATTTGTTCCTCGACCGGAATGGGTTCGAGTGATCTGGGGTACAAGGGCTATTTCACATTCGAGTTTGAAAGATTTGGCAAGCCGATAGAGTTTGAGAAAAAGCGCCCGGCATAATCTGATGGAGGACAGACCAGTCAATCAAAATCTCCGAGGCTACAGTGATATTAGTTTTTGGGTCACGAATCTCAGAGAGGACGGAGATTAGGAGAAATTCGAATGTCAAGACGGCCACAGCAGCAGAGATAGCCATGCAGCAGGGACAATAGCAATAGGAGAGATGTTCTGACAGGTGTGTTATTTGAGGCAGATTTCATGCACCCTATCAGTGCGAGTAGTGACAGAACTGGTGCTACGGATGCGGCCATTTGGGACCTTTGCATCATCGTCTGCATCGACTCCTCCGATGTCGCTGCAGATGGTGGGGCCTCCTCAGGCGAGATGAGTGTTGTAGATCCTGACCGGTGCAGTTAGGACCTTAGATTTTACTCATTGAGTTATTGGTCCTACTTTAGTTCCAGGTTTCCGATGTGGTTTTGGTATGGATTGGTTATCTCAATATTATACCATGATTAACTAAAGAGATAGGACAGTGACTCTGTGAGAGCCGGGTTAGGAGGAATATGTTTACAGAGGATGCCACAGCATGCTGTTCGCAGCGACTATATCTTCGGCCAGGGCATGACATATGATGAGTAGAGGATGAGTTGCATTATTAGCGTCGGTGGTAGAGGTGCCTACGACGGCATTGGGGATCGAGGACATTTCTGTTGTTCGCGAGTACCCAGCGGTTTTCTCTAGTAAGCTTTCATTGATGCCGCCGGATAGGGAGGTTGAGTTTGTAATTGATGTAGTTCCGGGGGAACTGCACCAATTCTAAGGCACCCTCTGGGATGACTTCTACCGTGTTAAGAGAACTAATGGCGCATCTGCAAGACTTGCTGAATAAAGATGTTATTAGCCCAGCGCGTCACCTTGAGGAGTGCAATTACTGTTTGTGATGCAGAAGGATGGCTCACTTAGACCTTGTGTGAATTAAAGAGAATGGAATAAAGTGGTCACCATGAATAGATATTCGTTGCCTTGGATCGATGATTTGTTTGATCAGTTGCAGTGGGCTTCAGCATTTTCGAAGATAGATCCCCAGTCGTGTTACCACTAGTTGAGAGTGAGGACCGAAGGCTTATTGAGGATCGCACGCCAGACTCGGTATGGGCATTATGAGTTCTAGGTGATGCATTTTGGATTAACTAATGCCCTGCCACCTATATGGATCTGAAGAATAGAATTTTTCCAACCTTATTGGATCGGTTCATATTGATTTTCATTATTGATATTTCTGATATACTTCCGAAGCGATATAAGCATGAGGAGCACTTGAGGATAGTGCTGCAACTTTTCCAAGAAAAGAAGTTGTATGCCAAGTTAAGAAGTGTGAATTTTGGCTCCAGGAGGTTGCATTTCTAGCCATGTGATTTCAGCCACAGGTGTGGCAGTAGACCTAACGAAGATTGATGCAGTTCGGATTTGGCCTAGACCAACGACGGTCATTGAGGTTCGTAGTTTTTGGGTTTGGCTGGCTACTACTGTCATTTTGTGAAGGGCTTTGCGAAGCTCTCCACTCCTCTCACCGGATGGACTAGAAAGAAGATCATATTTGCTTAGGATGAACAGTGTTAATAGAGCCTTGAAGAGCTGAAATACTTGCCACTCAGAAGAAGCTCAACTTGAGACAACACCGATGGCTAGAATTGGTAAAAGATTATGACTTGGGTTTATAGTACCACCCTGGGATAGTGATTATGGATGCAGACATCTTGAGTAGACAAGCAGTGTATTCATTGAGTTTGTTGATTACCCAGCAGATGCCACTATTAGAGCAGTTGAGGCGTTTGGACATTGAGGTTGTATTCCCTCGGTTTTCTGTAAGACTTATGTCTCTAGTCTTGCAGCCAACTCTGTTAGATAGGATCAAGGAAAAAAACAGAGTGGGGACCCCTATTTGGCGAGGATTAGAGATCAGACATAGCAGGGTCAAGTTGGGGATTTTGCCATTGGTATAGCGGGAGTACTTAGGTACAGGGACCGCATTTGTGTGCCTATGGATTTAAGGATTGGAGAGCAGATGCTGAGGGAGGCTCACTATACACCTTATGACTTTCCCTCAGGTGGTACTAAGATGTATAGAGGCCTCCGGGCACAATTCTGGTGGTCTGGAATGAATAGAGATTTTGGGATGTTCCTTTCTTATGGTCAAACTTGACAGCAAGTTAATGCTGAACATCAGGTTCTCGCTGGCAAGTGACCGAGCCTTCCAATGCCTGAATGGAAATAGAATCATGTGAGCATGGGTTTTGTTACTGGATTACCGAGGTCGCAGAGTGGAGCGAAGGCTATATGAGTTATTGTGATTGATCGACCAAATCAGTTCCTCTGTCTCCCTATTCATATGAGTTGGTCTTGGGAGCGGATAGCGCAGCTGCAGCTGTACATGGATGTGATTAGTGAGAAGCAGAGTGTGGACCCTACCTTGAGAGAGTTGCGATCAGATTCAGCAAGATCGGAGTGAGGATTTTGTCAGTGTTGCATCGAGAATACCGGGGTACAAGAACCGGGCAGATATGTTCATGGACTCAGAGAGTAGAGGACAGATACTAGATACTAGTGGGTACAGTATTGATAGATAGTGATGACACACCTTTCAGACTTGTGATGGACGCCATGAGGACTGCACACCCCTACTTGTTGAGACTTCATCGAGAAAGACGTTTAGTTTCGAGGATGAAACTCTTTGTAGTGGGGGTGGATGTGAAGACTTGAATTCTTGTGAGTTGAGTTACTAGTGGATTGGTAGCTCGTTGGCACATTTTGGGTGTGTTAGAGTTGTCTGTGTGCGAAAAGGACGCGAAAATCAGATCCGGTGCGAAAATCTGCATAAAGGAGATGCACGAAAGTGCGGTGGTTGTACAGTTATGGTTTGGAGATCTTTGAGTATACTTTTTCGGTGTGTTGGGACCCTCGGTTCGTCAAATGGACGAGAAAAATGGACTCAGTGCGAAAAACTGTGCGAAATACACTATTTCTGGATTTTTGGGAGCTAAGTGGTGTGTTTGGGTGTACAGGGAGCTGTGAACCGGGCTCACGGAGGCCGGCTCACGAGCCATGCACCGGCAGGTGCAGCGCGGTGCATGCGGAGGCGTGCACTGGGTCCAGGTGCACGAGCGGTGCACCGGGCAAACATGCGCCGCGCATGCGCACGCGCGCGTGGCACGTGGGCCGGGCTGCACTGTCGCCGCGCCCGCGCGCCTAGTGTCGGTCGGACCGTTTGGTCCGACCCCCCCTTGCACCGGATCTGGTGCAAGGGGGATGGGTGTGACAGGGGAGTTGGTGAAGTGTGTTGTTGTGCACCTCAAGCCCAATTTTGGAACTGGTTAATGCTATTAAGAGGGCTATTTGGCATGGGGCTTCTCTTTAGGACATCTTATACTTCTTAGCTACTTGGGAGTCCAAGATAGAGCCATCATCTTCTTCTTCTCCACCATGGAAACCTTCATTTGTGAAGCTTGGTCATTGCTGTTTGAGCATCCCACTACGTCACGTTTTCTTCCAGGAAGGCTCCCCAGTTGTAGGAGAGGAGTTTTTGGGCCATTTTTGCGGAGTTCTCTTCACAACTTCCAGATCTACAACTTTCATATTGAAGATGGGAACCTAATTGAAGCTCTAAACTAGGTAAACATAGAAATCTTTGAGACACTTGTTTTCTGTGGAGGATTCTAAACAGAGTTTAGTGTTTTTATTCCCTTGGGGTGCACAAATGGAATTTTGAGTTGATTTTTCTTGGGATATTTTCAGGAATTCTAGACCTACAATGTTCGTATTTTCTAGATCCTCAAATTTGGGCTCTAATATAGGTAAATTAAACCATTTTTGGGACTCTTGTGCACAGCTGAGATTTTAAAACTAGTTTTGAGTTATGCATGGTGTGTTTGCTCCCTAGGACTAAAGAAGTGGAATTTTAAGCTCATTTTTGGGGGGTTTTCACCAGGACTCAGAGACCCACACTTTTCGTGTTGAAAAGGAGGACTAAATCTTGCTCTAAAATAGGTAAATTTCACCATCTTTGAAGCCCTTTATTCCGATTCCAATTTTGGACAGCATGTGGTAAATTTAGGATTTCTCTTTGCTCTCTTGGTGGAATGTGGAAATTTAAATTGGGTTATCTTCTAGACTTCAAGAGGAACAAATTGATACCTTAATCATGAAATTTGAATAAGAATTGATACACCATATCTAAGTTCATTTCAGCCCTTTGGCTGTTGAAAATCTGCATGTATGTTTGAATGGCATTTATAGTAAATTGAGGGTTTTATATAATTTCGTGGTTAAGTGTACTTGAGGTGGTCAATTTTAAATGATGAGTATAATCTTAGATGCAAGATGAATAATTTTACTTTTGGGTTCCACACGTAAAGGTGTTTCAATTGGATGTTGTAGTGAGTTGAATCTCAGCTTATTTTTCGGCATCGGAAATTGGGTTAGTATGTGTATTTTTCTCCAACAGGAATATCAAGGCAAGGCGAGTTGTTGGAAAGGCATCGAATAACATACCAAAATCGCCAAAAATCTGCAGGATTGGATTCTAGTCATTGAGCAAACAGGTGGGTTGTTGAGCACATCGAAATTGCGGCCTACAAGTCGACTCAACCAAAAGTGCAACCTTGTGTGATGCTTACTATCTATATGGGTTTAATCATACTTATATTTAAGTTTCTTGTTGAAAACTATATTGATCATGTGTGAGAACTATTCCTTGATATCTAGACATATAGATAGGCCATATCTCTTTTATTCATGCTATACTATTCATGTTGGAATCAAACTTAGGAGAAAACCCTTTTCTTTCCTCTTATGCTATTATTGCTCGGGTTAGAGAGCGGGGATGGGAATAGTATAGCTATATTGTTGAGTCGGCTGGGATAGCACCAGATTATCGACTCGGGTTATTATTTCGGCAACCGCGAACTGTGGGCGGTTGGACCGATTAGTGTTATGCATCAGTTGGGGCTGGGTTTTGCATTGTGGATTGAGTGAGTCTCCACTTTGAGCATAGTGTCGACTTTTGTCTGATTGACTGAGATACTTGACAGAGCTGTTGGACCTGGGTTACTTATTGACTCGAGCGGGTCGCTCCCCTCGAGTGCCACTCCGGAGTAGGCTTTAGACCGTGTTGGGTGCCGGTCAGACCGTGTTGGGTTCCGGTCATTTGGACAGTGGAGATACTGAGTTCGTGAGATTGAGCTCTATACCAGGTTGGTGTACCGGTTGTTGAGATTGATTTATACAGGCAAGTCTGGCCTTATCCAGGACCATCTGATTGGGTTATACATTGACAGTTACCTTTCGTGATGCATACATATGTAGTTATACATTTGAGATCACATATCTGTTGATATTATATAGCTCAGTAGTTGTTTCTATGAGGTATGCATGTGTCTATTTGAGATCATACAGTTGGAGACATTATTGGTACACTAGGGTCGTGATACATTCATTCATGCATACTCTTGACATTATTCAGTTGGTTTTGGGCATAGTAGAGTAGTTTTCTTTTCAGCTATTACTGTTATTCTTCTTACTATCACCTACTTTGCCCTTATGGTAGACTCGGTGGGTAGATCGGAGGTTCGATGATTTACCCACTGAGGACTACTGTTAGTAGTTCTCACACCCATTGTTGCTCCCCAGTGATCTCTTCTGGAGCAGCGATACAGGCAGAGCGTGGCTAGGGAGTCGCGGACTAGATAGAGCTCCACCCCGATGGTTCTGATAGAGGTCGCCCCATAGTTTATTTATTTCTTTCAGTTTTTTATGTACCCCGACTACTGTATATTCGGTCTGGCTGGAGCCAGCTTTATGTATTTATGTCAGTCCCAGAGTTGTATTCTTCTGGTGTTGTTGTTAGAGATGTTTTAAAGTTGCTCTTATTATATTTGTTGGAGAGTTGGTTGGAGTGGTGTACTGGTCATTTGTTGTAGTAGTATTGTTATTTTGAGACTTGTATATGTGATATTCTTGGGGTTGTACATTGTGGAGCAGTATGTTTGGGATTATATTAGTATAGTGGAGTTGTACTTTGTTGTTGGGTTTGGTGTTATGTTGTTTATGTTTGGGAAAGCCTTGTGGTTGTATGTCTATGGTTCATTTCAGTTGAGTTGTTGTATCTTTCATCATGGATTGGATTTTATAATCTTGATTGGAGTTTATTCTTAGTGGTGGAGGCTTGTTTGGTGGTGGTTATTTAGTAGTTTTGTCTGCTGGTGGTGTTTGTTTATACAGTAGTTTATGTTCATTCGTCGCTCTGAGCCACTTTTTGTGGCTATATATTCTCTTGTACACTACACCTAGTTGCTTGAGTTATGGTGTCACTTCGTATATGTGGAAAATACTACATATACGGCGGATCTGTTGTTGAATTCGGGTTATGGTTTACACCCGGGTCGTGACACGGGGGCCAAACCGTCGGTGAACGGGACTGAAAACTGGCCCGGAAGGCGATCATAATGCTGATGCCCAAACTCGCGATCAAAAGTCCGAACCATCAACGACAATCCGCGTAAATTCCCACTCAAGATGCTGAAAGCTGTAATCTCCACCAGTGCCGCATGGCAGATACTGTAAACTGAAGCTGAAATCTTAATCTATCATATAGTACAGAACAGAAATGCTGAGTAATCAGGACTGATAGCCAAGCAGGCATGGCCTACGCCCAGGTATATCAATCAAAGCTGGAAATAATAGGCGTACTGAAAGGCTCAACTGTGGGATCCAAGCTGCCTGCAAAACAACGGTTCGTCCTGCCACAATACTCATAGGGTTGGACTAATGAAGTGTGGACCGAAAATCAACCCACGGTAACTCTACAGCCACAATGGGAGGCATCACTAAAACACGCAAATCCATCTCCCAACACTGGAAGTACTAATATTGGCGCTGGTATCAGTTTCATTATCCATTGGCCATGCCCTCTCGGCACTGCCAAGTCTAAGAAGCTCCTCCACTCAAGAATAAATATTGGGCTCAGCCAACCTTGAATAACATCCCTTTGGTCGGGTTCCACCGCCGCTCCAACGGCTAGAATAAGGTGACCCAAGAAGGCATGCACTTGGAGCTCAAACTTGTACCTCAATAACTAGGCATACAGCTTCATCCACACAGGCATGGTAGCACATCCACCAGTGCTCCTCGTGCTCCAAGTCGCTCTGGGAGTAAATCAAAATATCCTTGGGGGAAACACCACTCCCAAATCCGTCCAGGTACAACTGGGACACACAATTCCTCAAATCTCAAAGACAACGGGGCATTAATTATTCCGTTTGGCCTCACCATGCTCTCATAATGCCCTTACCGTGTCCCGAACGCCATCTAGGCGAAGTCCTCGGCTGTCTGATTCCAAGTGGGTACTTGCATCATACAATAACTGCCGGAGTATAGCTCCATCAAAAGGCCCTAGATACCACCCGGACCTGTCTACACTCGAACCATAAAAGGACCCTCACAGTCGTGTATCAACGACGTGGCATCACCACCGTATACCAACGGCGTGGCATCTCCGCCGTATACCAACGGCGTGGCATCACCGCCGTATACCAACGGCGTGGCATCACCACCGTATACCAACGGCGTGGCACTAGGTCAAACAAACCCCTCGATCCATCAGATCCTGCAACTGCGCCATCAACTCTCTCAGCTCTACAGGCGACATCCAATGAGGTGCTGTCGAGGGTGGCGCGGTTCCCCGAACCACGTCCAACGCAATCTCTATCTCCCTAACCGGCGGCATTATCAACAGCTCAGGTGAAATCACACTCGGGATCTCATGAGCAACAAGGATATCCATGAGTCCCGGTGCAGCCGTAAGCACCTCTCACACTGTCGCTAAAACCTGTGTGCTCTAACAATCTCAACAAGCAAGCCTCCTCTTGTCCGCCTTGCCGAAGATCAAAGTCCTCTCTCGCCGCAGTCAAACATTCTATGGCATTGTGCCAATCAATCTCAAGCACAGGGTCGAAACACCGAATTGCTACAATTTCCAATAATTCTGCCGGTAACTCGCGGTCTCGGCCGCACTGGACATGATCCAAAAGCCTCCTCCACATGCACAACAACAACTTGAACCTGTACCTCTAGTGCACGTGGTAACAAATCTGCCTCTAGTCCAGGCAAGAATGAAACATGCTCTAACTCCGACTGCTGTGGTGAAATCCCACCTGCGACACTCGATCCACTACCGTGGCGCCCTCCAACCGGGCGGCACAGATTCATCCGCTCAAAGCAAGTGGTTGTCGCTCAATCTGCCTGAAAATCAAGACTATCCACAAGGGAGCACGACCTCTGTCTCTGATCACATTGAGGCGACGAATAAGGTCCACCTGCCCCTACAGCGCCGTCATCGAGCAGTGGGGCCCAGGGGATGTTCAGGCCTTTGACCCCAGTGGAGGAGCGGGAGTTTTCTGACAAACTCACGCAGTTCTGTAAGCGAGGACCCCCTAAGTTCTCGGGGCGGAGCACTCACCCTTGGGAGATTGGATCGTGGCTAGCATCAATGGAGAAGTTGTTTCGGGACTTCTTCATTGACCAGAGGTTCAGAGCACATTTGGCAGTACACTGTCTAGAGGGGGATGCAGATGCTTGGTGGCGTCGGGTCGAGCCCTTAGAGTTTCAGGTCACCCGACAGCTACCCTGGTCGGAGTTCAGGAGGATGATCCTTGACACTTACTTCTCCACGAGCGTGAAGAAGAAGATAGAAGATGACTTGAAGAACCTGCAGCAGGGTGATCGCCCAGTGTGGGACTATTTCCAGGAGTTTACGCAGTTGCTCAACTGCGTACCCTATGTTGCCAGGGATGGGCTGCACCAGGTGGAGCTGTTTGAGACAGGTTTGCGCCCCGAGATCTATACCTTGGTACACGCCCAGAGGCTTCAGACTTTATCAGAGGCAGTGGATCATGCACAGTGGGTCGAGAGGGGAGATCATGTTGTTTCTAGACGCAGAGGTCTGGTCGCTCAGAGTTCTGAGAGGAAGCGACCAGCATCGGATGAGGGGGGACAGGCCAGTTCCTGGAGGCCGCCCCGACCGCCACCGCCTCAGTTTACGGGCCGGGGGCGTTCGGAGCGGTGAGGGCCTGGGGGATCCCAGAGGCCCCCACAGCATAAGCAGCCCCAGCGACAGCACCAGCACTCGCAGCAGCAGAGGTCGCAGTCGCGACAGCAGGGATCTCAGCGGCAGTCGCTCAGGCAGCAGCAGCAGCAGCAGTCACGACAGTTGCGGGCCCCTGGCAGTTGTATCTTCTGCGGGGGTCAGCATTTCCCCGGCACTTGTGATCAGAGGTGGGGGCGTTGTTATGGCTGTGGTCAGGCCGGGCACATACGATCTTCATGCCTTTTTTCGGCATCAGTGGCGCCTTCTTCGGCCTCAGTTTCTCTTCCACCTCAGCAGCGACCGCCAGCTCAGCGGCCCTATGCTCCTGCGAGCAGGGCTCCTTCCTCCCACCCTGCAGACTACCGACCACCAGCTCAGAGCGGGCGAGTCTACGCTGCTCAGGTAGGGGACTCCACGGCAGCCGACCACGTGGTGGCAGGTATCACTTTACTTTTTGGTATTAGAGCTCGCACTTTATTTGATACCGGTGCATCACATTCTTTTATCAGTAGAGCATTTGCATCATCTCATGGACTAGAGTTAGGTCGGTTGCCACATGCATTAGAGGTACAGATTCCCGATCACATATTGCATGTAGAGGAGTGTTGTTGGTCTTGCCCGGTACAGCTTGAGTCTTGGATTTTGCCAGCGGACCTGATGGTCCTTAGTCAGCTGCGAGATTTTGACATTGTACTGGGGATGGATTGGTTGGCTCGCTATTTCGCGACGATTGATTGCGCCGCGAGGACTGTTACTTTTAGCGAGCCAGGCCAGGAGGTGTTCATTTTCGGGGGGTGCCAGAGTGCTTTCTTTGCCTCTGTGGTTTCGACTTCTCGTGCGAGGCAGATGATGCGCAGTGGATGCGTAGCCTTTATGGCATCTGTGGTTAAGGAGCCTACGGCGGCTCCGGGACTCGCGGATATCCCGATTGCCCGTGAGTTCCCGGGTGTGTTTCCTCCAGAGCTTATTAGTATGCCGCCGGATAGGGAGGTTGAGTTTTTGATTGACGTAGTCCCAGGAACTGCGCCAATCTCTAAGGCTCCTTACCGAATGGCACCGGCTGAGCTGCGAGAATTAAAGACGCAACTCCAGGATTTAATGGACAAGGGTTTTGTGAGACCGAGTGTATCGCCTTGGGGAGCGCCGGTGCTATTTGTGAAGAAGAAAGATGGTTCGCTTCGACTGTGCGTTGATTACCGGGAGCTGAATAAAGCGACCATCAAGAACAAGTACCCTTTGCCGCGCATTGATGACTTATTTGATCAGCTGCAAGGGTCTTGTGTCTTCTCCAAGATTGACTTACAGTCTGGTTACCACCAATTGAAGGTGAAGGCCGAGGACATCCCAAAGACGGCATTCAGGTCGCGGTACGGGCATTATGAGTTCACCGTCATGCCTTTTGGATTGACAAATGCCCCTGCTGCTTTTATGGATTTAATGAACAGGATTTTTCGACCATACCTGGATCGGTTCGTCGTTGTTTTTATTGATGACATCCTAGTTTATTCCCGAAGCGATGTGGAGCACGAGGAGCACCTGAGGATTGTGCTACAACTTCTGAGAGAGAGAAAGTTGTATGCCAAGTTATCTAAGTGTGATTTCTGGCTTCGGGAGGTTATCTTTTTGGGCCACGTGATTTCAGCCGCTGGAGTGGCAGTAGACCCGGCGAAGATCGAGGCAGTCCGGGATTGGCCCCGACCGACGACGGTATCAGAGGTCCGCAGTTTCATGGGCTTAGCAGGACATTACCGTCGGTTTGTGGAAGGTTTTGCGAAACATTCCACACCCCTCACTCGTTTGACGCGAAAAGGGATTAAGTTTACTTGGAGTGAGGATTGCCAGAGGAGCTTTGAGGAATTAAAGAACAGATTGATGTCGGCTCCTGTCCTTTCCCTCCCCGTTATGGGGAAAGGATACGTGATATACAGCGACGCATCGCACAGTGGACTTGGTTGCGTGTTGATGCAGGAGGGAAGGGTAATCGCTTATGCCTCTCGGCAACTGAAGGATTATGAAAAGAATTACCCTACCCATGATTTGGAGCTAGCTGCAGTGATTTTTACACTAAAGTTGTGGCGCCACTACCTGTATGGGGAGCACTGCGAGATTTACACCGACCACAAGAGCTTGAAATACCTGTTCACACAGAAGGAGCTCAACTTGAGGCAGCGCAGATGGTTGGAATTATTGAAAGATTATGATGTAGACATATTATACCATCCTGGCAAGGCCAACGTGGTTGCTGATGCCCTGAGCAGGAGAGCAGTACAGAGTCTATCTTTGATGATCACCGATCAGGCGCCATTACTTGAGCAGATGAGGCGGTTAGAGCTCGAGGTTGTGTCCCCTGGGGTCTCTGCTAGACTTATGTCTCTAGTCGTGCAGCCCACTCTGTTGGACAGGATTCGGGAGAGACAGAGTGAGGACCCCCACCTGATGAGGATTCGAGAGCAGATGCAGACTGGTTTGATAGGGGACTTTTCAGTTGATGCTGCGGGAGTACTGCGGTACAGGGACCGCGCTTGTGTACCTATGGATGCAGAGATACCAAAGCAGATCTTGAGGGAGGCCCACTATACACCTTATACCATCCATCCTGGTGGGACTAAGATGTATAGGGATCTTAAGGCACAGTTTTGGTGGAATGGGATGAAAAGAGACATTGGGAGATTTGTAGCACACTGTCTAACTTGTCAGCAAGTAAAGGCTGAGCATCGTGTACCTGCTGGCAAGTTACAGAGTCTCCCAATCCCAGAATGGAAATGGGAACATGTTACGATAGATTTTGTCACTAGTTTGCCGAGAGCACAGACGGGAGCGGATGCTATCTGGGTAGTCGTGGACAGGCTTACCAAGTTCGCTCACTTTTTGCCGGTTCAGATGACTTGGCCGATGGAGCGACTCGCACAGGTGTACTTGGCTGAGGTGGTTAGATTGCACGGGGTACCCGTTTCCATCGTATCAGATAGAGACCCGAGGTTTGTCTCGCATTTCTGGAGGAGTTTACAGACAGCCTTGGGGACGCAGCTCCGATTCAGTACAACATTCCACCCACAGACCGATGGGCAGTCAGAGCGCACTATTCAGACCCTCGAGGATATGTTGAGAGCATGCGTTCTGGACTTTGGAGGAGGATGGTACCGACACTTGGGATTAGTTGAGTTTGCGTACAACAATAGCTATCAAGCGAGCATTCAGATGGCTCCGTTTGAAGCGTTGTATGGACGCAAGTGTCGGTCACCCCTATATTGGAGTGACGTGGGTGAGAAGAAGACTTTGGGTCCTGATCTACTATTAGAGGCAGAGGAAAAGGTCAGATTGATACGACGACATCTCGAGACCGCCCAGAGTCGACAGAGGAGTTATGCTGATACTCGACGGCGAGACTTAGAGTTTCAGGTGGGTGACCATGTTTTTCTGAAAGTCTCGCCTTCGAAGGGGATTCGGAGATTTGGCATTCGTGGGAAACTGAGCCCTCGTTATATTGGACCTTTTGAGGTGTTGGAGCGCTTAGGGCCAGTTGCCTACAGGCTTGCGCTTCCTCCCAGGCTTTCAGGTGTTCACAATGTTTTTCATGTATCGACACTGACGAGGTATGTTCATGACCCGTCCCATATCATCGATTTCACCCCATTGGAGGTTGCTGAGAACCTGAGCTATGTTGAGCGGCCGTTGAGGATCTTGGACCGTGAGGTTAGGGAGTTGCGCAGTCGGGCCATCCCGTATGTGAAGGTCCTCTGGAGCAGTCATGATGAGCGCGAGGCTACCTGGGAGCTGGAGTCAGCGATGATGGATGCTTACCCCCACTTGTTTGAGGCCCCTGCTTGAGGTATGACTTTTGTTTCGAGGGCGAAACTTTTTCTTGTGGGGGAGGATGTAGTGTACTGGTTTTTCCCATGCAACTT
The DNA here is from genome assembly GCA_029204045.2 of Tillandsia leiboldiana. Taxonomy (NCBI): domain Eukaryota; kingdom Viridiplantae; phylum Streptophyta; class Magnoliopsida; order Poales; family Bromeliaceae; genus Tillandsia; species Tillandsia leiboldiana. The sequence goes on along the minus strand of JAQNDB010000481.1, from coordinate 15,514 downwards.
TCTGGTGAATCCACTGTGTAGAACACCTAGTGTTGGTGTGTCTGGCCCATGGTGCATCGAAGGGGTGCCACAGATGGACCTTGTGAGACTTTGATAGCGGATTTGGCCTTCGGCTGCATTTGCCGAATTTTAGAAAAGGTTTTGGGCCAATCTGAGGTTGGATTTGGATTCAGCGCGGAAAAACGCTTGAAAACGGCTATTTGCTTGTTAAATTTGGAGTCCGTATGACCAAAAGCGGGCTTCCGGAAGTTTTCGGGGATTTTCGGTGCATGGGGGAGACTCGTGGACCGGCCTGAGCCACGTGGCAGCCTATTATTGGCCGGCTCACGCAGCTCGGTCCACGGTGAGGCGCGGCGGTGCATGGACCGCGGGCGGGAGACGCGTGGCGTGCCCTGATAGGCCGGCGCACGCGGCACGGCTCAGCGGTTTTGCGGGGTTGCGGTGGACCGGGCGCATGACACGTGGCGGCTTCGGATTCGCTGGCTCACGTGGGCGCGGTCCACGGTGTGCGCAGTGGGGTGCCTCGGGACGGCGCGCGCACAGTGGCGCCAGGCGGGCGGTCGGCCGCACTCGAGTGCGCCACGTGTCGCCTCGTGGTTGGGCGGCCGTACCTACCCCCGCTGGCCGCGAGGGGACACCCGGCGCACAGCGGGCCGCCTGGAATTGCTGTCCCCTGTTTGCGGTGACGTGGCCTCACCAGGGTTTTTCGGGCGCGTCGGACGGGAGGTGTACAACCGGGTTTCCGGGCGCAGTGCGCCCGAAACCTGCGCCCGAAAACCCGGCCCAACAGCATATGGGCTGGGCCTATAAATAGGTTTCCCCTGTTCGCTCTTTTGGCTTTTTGGACCCCTTTTTCGCAGAGTGTTCTTCAGAGAAGTTTTCCCTCACTCAGTGCACTACCCATTGGAGAACTTTGAGAATTTTTGGAGGCACTCTTCCCGAGGTTCACCATTTTACGGCGCGGCGCGATGCTTCTTTCCCGGCGATCCTCTTCGCCCCTTCTCAGTGTTTGGACTCCTCCGACTCACCCCGACTTCGGATTTCGCCAATTTTTGCGCCGTTGGACTCACGACAGGTAGGACTTCAACTCCTGTGATTTGAGGTTCCTCGATTTCCGTGCTGATCTTGGAGTTTTCTGAGCACCCATTTGACCCATTTTTCTTCGCGGACTTTTGGACAGCACCGCGGTGTTCTTGCCGTATCTTTTCGCTCAGATGTTGGATTGAGGCGATTCAAAAGGCAATCTTCATATACTCTTCGCAAGGGCTCTCCTGGATTTTTCTCAGATTTTTCTGGATTTTGCACGAGGGTGAGAATCTCCTTTCTCTGTGGTTCTTTGTTACAGAAATTTGGTACAGTTTGGATTGGGGTGTACCCCTTGCCGGATTTTTATCTCAGCGTAGGAAACTCCGATTTGGGCGTGCAGGTACTCGTTTCGACGGGCTCGTCGCGAGGATCGCGATAGTATTTTTCTTGGATTTTTCTGGGCATTATTCGCAGCTAAAAATTGGAGAATTCTGGACTGTGTAATTACGGGACAGATTTTGGAAATTGAGAATGAATAGCTTATGTACTTTCCTTTGGGGTATTTTGTACAGATTGGTGGTGAGTTTTGGACTGATCTTGGACTTCGCTTTTGGGAACTTGGAATAGCGCTCGAGGTGGGTGTAGTGATCCGGTCTTTCGGGGTATTTTTGACTTACGTGTAGTCATTTAAGCCTTTAAGTGAAATAGAATTATTCAATTCTTGAAGTTGGCCATTGTGGGACGCTAGTATTTTTTCGCGATTGTGCGCGGAAAAAGAAAGCCGACGGCGCGATCGGATCTGAAATCCGATATCGGGAACCCCCTAAACGGGATTCAAAGTGATACGGTAATTAGTCGTGCATCGGAATCCGTGCTAAATATCTTGCACCCGTTAGAGATAAGGTGGTTTATCTCGTGGGGGATAATTAATTAGTTAATTAATTATCCCAGACGAAAAATTAATTAATTCTCTTACGTACGAATTAAAGAGGAATTAATTAAAGGTAAAGTACGACTATATAAGGGATCCCGAATATCGGAAAGGAAAAGAAAAAAAAATAAAAACCCTAATCGGAGAGAAGGAAAAAAAAAAAGGAAAAGACGAAACCCTAGCCGGAAGAAAGGGAAAGGAGAAAGAGAAGGAGCCTGATCTTCCCGGACGCCGAACCGAAGACAAGAACACGACCGGACAACCTTTCCGTTGATCTTCGGTTAGTAAAATAATTTATTTAAATTATTTGGGATTTTGTTCGTTGTCCTTTTCGTTGAGTTCTTGGTTTCTTGCTTTCTCCGTCGTATCCGTCACCGTCGCCGACGTCGTCTCCTTGAAAAGGCGCGGAACGGACGGCGGAGGCGCGCGATGCCGCTAGGGCATCGCGCGGAGGAGGGTCACGGACGGCACCGCACGGGCGCCGCGCGGCCACCGCGCGGACCCGCAACCATGCGGGTACCGCGCGGACGCCGCGCGGCTGCCGCACGGGAGGCACCCGCGCGGGCCCGCAATCTTGCGGGCACCGCGCGGGCGCCGTGCGGCTGCCGCGCGGGCGGCCCCCGCGCGGGCCCGCATCCATGCAGGCACCGCGCGGGCGCCGCACGGCTGCCGCGCGGGCGACCCCCGCGCGGGCCCGCATCCATGCGGGCACCGCGCGGGCGCCGCGCGGCCGCCGCGCGGGAGGCACACGCGCGGGACCGCACCCGTGCGGGCACCGCGCGGGCGCCGCGCGGCTGCCGCGCGGGCGGCCCCCGCGCGGGCCCGCACCCGTGTGGGCACCGCGCGGGCGCCGCGCGGGCGCCGCGCGGCTGCCGCACGGGCGGCCCCCGCGCGGGCCCGCATCCATGCGGGCACCGCGCGGGCGCCGCGCGGCTGCCGCACGGGTGGCGCCCGCGCGGTGCCCGCATTTTTTCCGCAACCGCGCGGGCGCCGTGCCGGGCCGCACCCGCGCGGGCACCGTGCGGCCGTTGCACGGGCAACCCGCGCGGGGCACCGCGCCACGAGGGCATCGTCCACGGAGATACGCCGCGCGGTTCTGAACCGCGCGGGGCTCCGGCAGACGGCGACGGCGGCTCGGGAATTCCGTTTCGTCAACCGGACAATGTTGGACTTTTCCGTCAAAAACAAAGGAGTAAATTGGGTCTGACGTTTTCGGATGTAAGTACACGCTTTTAACTATAGTTATCCTTGCGGACTTTCTTTAGGTCCAGACGCGCAGCGGGGGTGCGCGAAAGATTCGAGTGTTCCGATCTCTCTCCAAATAGGTGGGTACGGTTGCTGTAAATACAACCAATGCAGTAAGTGCATCTATCGTCATTAAAGTGCTCTTAGTTTATTTAACAAAGTAGATGGACAGTTTAACCTTTCGCATAATTGTGTTATTATCTAACAATTGAAGCGGCTGCGGTCGCAATGTTCATGACACGCCGATCTCGGCAAAACCGTTTTGGGATGCTGCACGTACACAGGCGGATTGGCCTCCGCATGGGTGTACTTTTCCGGAAGAGTGGTCTTGTATGACCCATGTTCCTCACAAAGGGGTGGGAGCCGTGAGGACCCCTTCGCGCCCGCTGGGAATAGCACACCAGCACCGTGGAAGGGGTTAAATGCATCAAAGGAGTGCTTGCGCACGAGGGGAGACTTTGGTCTCTCCGATAAATATTCTGGGGTTGGTGCCCAATTAAATTGATAAATCTGGGGTTGGGGCCCAGCTTAATATGTGCAGGGTTTTTAGCGAAATGGTTACGGTGTTTCCGGTTTGCTCCTTATTCCTTATTGTTGTTAGACATCTACTTTGTTTGTCACTGACTTTACCCACTCCGTGACAGGCGCTACGAGGGGCGTTACCCGGGAGATTGTTGAGACAGCGTCGCGAGGACCGTATTCAGAACGCTTGGTTATTATCATTATCTCATCTCTTTTACGCATGTTAGTTAATTTGCTTGTGAGTAGAAATATTCGTGGACATGTATTACTTGGCACTGTGGATGAGTTGTACTTTTATAGTTTGGTTCTTCTGATGATGTTTCTTATGCGGCATGTTTTCATGATAAACCAAATGATTTCGAAAAGGGTTTTCTCAAAACGAAGTGCCGTGTGGGCACGGGTTTTGCAATTGCTGGCTTTATCCTTTCTAAACATTGATGCCGCTTTAATATTCCGCTTGATGTTGAATGTCTATTGTATGGTTGATGGTTGATGATTGTTGTATGTTGTTGTAAATGAGACGCCGTGCATATACAAAGGAGACTCTGTCCGCGGACAGGGAGAATTTTGTGTATGTGGCGGTCTGGCAAGCACCGGGGATGAGGTTTAATGTACCTTGTTCAGAAAAAAAAAAAAGATACACACGAATTTCCGCTTTGATAGACTCAAAAACCCCCGGGGGCGTGACAGTGGGTGATGTTGTGAACCTCCTACTTGTGAATGTCACTAGGCCTATTAGAATGCCTTGATCATGTGCTATTAATTGTGAATGTATCTAGCATGCTTGTATGAGATTAAGGTTCCTTTGTTAATATTTGCATTGTTAGCAGGCTACAGGTTAGTAAGTGGTGTTTCCATGTTTAGATATGCAATTTAATTAGTTGGAAAGAATACTAAAGCCATATCATGTCATATATTAAGGGAAGGTTTGGGCATGTGGTTAGAATGCATGTTGTAAAAGAGGTACTTGCTAGTAGATTGTGCATCTAAATTGTATCATGTATCATATATCCTGCCACATGTACATCGGGAGTTCCAAACACTTAATGTTGCATATGTTAGAATAATCGAAATGATTTTATCAAATAAAGGACTTTGCATGCTTGAATGGTCATCTAGCTAGGCCACCTTTTTCTGCTACACAAACATATTGGAATTGACTTAGGAGAAACCATGCTTTTATTCGTTTTCCTGTCGTCTAGTCTTAGGGGATTGTGTAGTCAGATGTTCAGAGTTGGGACAGTCGGGGATCGATGTTTGGGTGTTGCGGCGACCGCGGACTGTGGGCGGTTGACCGGATTATTATTATTATTATTACTTTTGCATCAGATTGGAGGTAGGGGATCGAGTTTCCCTTTAGTGGATGGGTTTTCCCACTTTGATCAGAGTCGTGACCCCGTCCTGCTATTTTATGATACTGATGATACTAGTGACAGTGATACTATGCTCGTGTGGGGTCGCTCCCCTCGAGTGCCACTCCGGAGTAGGTTTCAGACCGTGTTGGGTGCCGGTCATGTTACGGCATTTTGGTGTTGGCATATTTCGTGAGTCAAGTCAGTGAGTTGAGTCGGAGTCTTAAAGGGATCAAATTGTCAATCAGCAATCAAAGACTTAGAAAAGATTCAACAAGAGCTCAAGTTGGCACTCAGTGTCTTGAGTCTTGAAGATTGAAGTTGAAGAATTGTGGATCAGTTACATCAATCTCAAGAAGAAAGTATTCAAGAGGATCAGGTATGTTTAACTAAATAATTGTGGTGATCCGAATACTTTCTTATAGTGTAGAAACACTTGGAAGAATTTTTAATTGCATAAAAATTAAAAACTGGACATGGGGCATATTCAGGATCCGGATCAGATGATCCAATCCGGATCCCGAAGGGTATTAGTTCATGTGCAAATCCAATCCGGATCCAAGCCTATTCTGATCCGGATCCCGAACATTGGATGTTGCTGAAATTCATGAACGATCCGGATCGGACCTTGCAATCCGGATCCCGAACCCTTGGTTTTCTGGAATCGTCAATCTCGTTACGACGATCCGGATCGCAGTAAATCCGATCCGGATCGCCGTCCTGAAAATTTCCAGATAAGGTATGTTTTTGATTCTTATCTCTTTCCAAAGGTTTCTAAACTATAAATAGACATTTAGGGTTTCTCAAAAACGTGGGTTCTCTACCGATTAATTAATTAAACACTTGAGAGCAACCCTAGAGGCTAGGTTTTTATCGTTCTTCTTTTTAGCCTCTTTTAGGTCAATTCGATGGTTATTATTATTATTACTTTTGCATCAGATTGGAGGTAGGGGATCGAGTTTCCCTTTAGTGGATGGGTTTTCCCACTTTGATCAGAGTCGTGACCCCGTCCTGCTATTTTATGATACTGATGATACTAGTGACAGTGATACTATGCTCGTGTGGGGTCGCTCCCCTCGAGTGCCACTCCGGAGTAGGTTTCAGACCGTGTTGGGTGCCGGTCATGTTACGGCATTTTGGTGTTGGCATATTTCGTGAGTCAAGTCAGTGAGTTGAGTCGGAGTCTTAAAGGGATCAAATTGTCAATCAGCAATCAAAGACTTAGAAAAGATTGAACAAGAGCTCAAGTTGGCACTCAGTGTCTTGAGTCTTGAAGATTGAAGTTGAAGAATTGTGGATCAGTTACATCAATCTCAAGAAGAAAGTATTCAAGAGGATCAGGTATGTTTAACTAAATAATTGTGGTGATCCGAATACTTTCTTATAGTGTAGAAACACTTGGAAGAATTTTTAATTGCATAAAAATTAAAAACTGGACATGGGGCATATTCAGGATCCGGATCAGATGATCCAATCCGGATCCCGAAGGGTATTAGTTCATGTGCAAATCCAATCCGGATCCAAGCCTATTCTGATCCGGATCCCGAACATTGGATGTTGCTGAAATTCATGAACGATCCGGATCGGACCTTGCAATCCGGATCCCGAACCCTTGGTTTTCTGGAATCGTCAATCTCGTTACGACGATCCGGATCGCAGTAAATCCGATCCGGATCGCCGTCCTGAAAATTTCCAGATAAGGTATGTTTTTGATTCTTATCTCTTTCCAAAGGTTTCTAAACTATAAATAGACATTTAGGGTTTCTCAAAAACGTGGGTTCTCTACCGATTAATTAATTAAACACTTGAGAGCAACCCTAGAGGCTAGGTTTTTATCGTTCTTCTTTTTAGCCTCTTTTAGGTCAATTCGATGGTTATTATTATTATTACTTTTGCATCAGATTGGAGGTAGGGGATCGAGTTTCCCTTTAGTGGATGGGTTTTCCCACTTTGATCAGAGTCGTGACCCCGTCCTGCTATTTTATGATACTGATGATACTAGTGACAGTGATACTATGCTCGTGTGGGGTCGCTCCCCTCGAGTGCCACTCCGGAGTAGGTTTCAGACCGTGTTGGGTGCCGGTCAGACCGTGTTGGGTTCCGATCATTTGGACAGGGGAGATACTGAGTTGTGAGGTTGACAGCAGAGCAGGCAGTACCAGTGTTTACTGGTGTTTTGATTGGGTTGGTCTGTCAGTCTTTGACGTTCTGGTGCATGCTTTCAGCTATTCTTTAGTTAGGCATCTTAGAGGAATGTTAGTGGTAGCTCTTCATCAGTAGTGTACTTGTAGCTTACCACCTCTGTTTTCATTTTCGCATCTGATAGTCCTAGTGGGCATGTCTGAGTTTGAGGTCTACCCACTAGGGGAGGCTACTGTTTTTATTGTAGTTCTCACCCCCCACTGCTTTCTCTTTTCTTTTCCCCTTTGTTTTGCAGAGTCCTCTACGGGAGTTGCAGGACCCTCTTCCCTGGATCGAGGTAAGAGGATCGCTGATTAGATAGCTACTGCCCCGAGTTCGAGTTTTGTAGTTTTGATGTATCCCCAGTACACTCAGATGGTTGTATTTCCTTTTATTTTGGGTCTGGCTACGGCCAGCTGGTTGTATTTATTTCGTGAGCTGGGAGAGACACTTGTATATTTGTGAGAGCTTATTGTACTTTTATTTCCAGCATTTGTCTGAGATGTATTAGTTTTAGTTTAGCTCTGTTTTATGCTCCTTTATTATATATTTTATATCTGAGCAGGTTACCAGCGCTTCGTGTACACGGAAAATTCCGTATGCACGGCGGATCTGTGGATGGGCCCGAGTTCTGGTTTACACCCGGGCCGTGACAGATTAGGTGGTATCAGAGCTTAGGGATAGGTCAGTTGGGACTTAGGAAACCCTAGGCTTTTGGCAGACCCTAGGAAGGCAGAGCGTGAGTGACGTGATATTGTGCGAAAGTCGGCAATTAGTTGTTAACTCTCCCTGTGAGTGGAGAGGGCTTGGCATAGCCTATTTCTGGGGGACTATTATGTTAGCTGCAGACAACATAAGGTTACAGAAATAGGGGAATGTCCATGACTTTCGCTGGATTGGGTCGAGAGTGGTTTGGTTTACTGACCCGTGGATTCTTGTGTGGCAGGATGCCTCCTAGGCGGCAGATTCCTACTCGGGGTACTCCTACACCCCCGGAGGAGCCGGAGCAGTCCGGGCCTTCTGAGATCAGTGAGCTGAGGGCCATGGTGGCCCAGTTGGCGGAGAGCCACCGCCGACAGGAGCAGAGGTTCGAGCAGTTATTTGACCAGGTTGCGGCACCTCCCCCTACTACTGCAGAGGCCCCCGTACCACCTGTTGTACCACCGACTATTCCACCTGCCCCTACAGCGCCGTCGTCGAGTAGTGGGGCCCAGGGGATGTTCAGGCCTTTGACCCCAGTGGAGGAGCGGGAGTTTTCTGACAAACTCACGCAGTTCTGTAAGCGAGGACCCCCTAAGTTCTCGGGGCGGAGCACTCACCCTTGGGAGATTGGATCGTGGCTAGCATCAATGGAGAAGTTGTTTCGGGACTTCTTCATTGACCAGAGGTTCAGAGCACATTTGGCAGTACACTGTCTAGAGGGGGATGCAGATGCTTGGTGGCGTCGGGTCGAGCCCTTAGAGTTTCAGGTCACCCGACAGCTACCCTGGTCGGAGTTCAGGAGGATGATCCTTGACACTTACTTCTCCACGAGCGTGAAGAAGAAGATAGAAGATGACTTGAAGAACCTGCAGCAGGGTGATCGCCCAGTGTGGGACTATTTCCAGGAGTTTACGCAGGTTCTCAACTGCGTACCCTATGTTGCCAGGGATGGGCTGCACCAGGTGGAGCTGTTTGAGACAGGTTTGCGCCCCGAGATCTATACCTTGGTACACGCCCAGAGGCTTCAGACTTTATCAGAGGCAGTGGATCATGCACAGTGGGTCGAGAGGGGAGATCATGTTGTTTCTAGACGCGGAGGTCTGGTCGCTCAGAGTTCTGAGAGGAAGCGACCAGCATCGGATGAGGGGGGACAGGCCAGTTCCTGGAGGCCGCCCCGACCGCCACCGCCTCAGTTTACGGGCCGGGGGCGTTCGGAGCGGCGAGGGCCTGGGGGCTCCCAGAGGCCCCCACAGCATCAGCAGCCCCAGCGACAGCAGCAGCACTCGCAGCAGCAGAGGTCGCAGTCGCGACAGCAGGGATCTCAGCGGCAGTCGTACAGGCAGCAGCAGCAGCAGCAGTCACGGCAGTTGCGGGCCCCTGGCAGTTGTATCTTCTGCGGGGGTCAGCATTTCCCCGGCACTTGTGATCAGAGGTGGGGGCGTTGTTATGGCTGTGGTCAGGCCGGGCACATACGATCTTCATGCCCTTTTTCGGCATCAGTGGCGCCTTCTTCGGCCTCAGTTTCTCTTCCACCTCAGCAGCGACCGCCAGCTCAGCGGCCCTATGCTCCTGCGAGCAGGGCTCCTTCCTCCCACCCTGCAGACTACCGACCACTAGCTCAGAGCGGGCGAGTCTACGCCGCTCAGGTAGGGGACTCCACGGCAGCCGACCACGTGGTGGCAGGTATCACTTTACTTTTTGGTATTAGAGCTCACACTTTATTTGATACCGGTGCATCACATTCTTTTATCAGTAGAGCATTTGCATCATCTCATGGACTAGAGTTAGGTCGGTTGCCACATGCATTAGAGGTACAGATTCCCGATCACATATTGCAAGTAGATGAGTGTTGTTGGTCTTGCCCGGTACAGCTTGAGTCTTGGATTTTGCCAGCGGACCTGATGGTCCTTAGTCAGCTGCGAGATTTTGACATTGTACTGGGGATGGATTGGCTGGCTCGCTATTTCGCGACGATTGATTGCGCCGCGAGGACTGTTACTTTTAGCGAGCCAGGCCAGGAGGTGTTCGTTTTCGGGGGGTGCCAGAGTGCTTTCTTAGCCTCTGCGGTTTCGACTTCTCGTGCGAGGCAGATGATGCGCAGTGGATGCGTAGCCTTTATGGCATCTGTGGTTAAGGAGCCTACGGCGGCTCCGGGACTCGCGGATATCCCGATTGCCCGCGAGTTCCCGGATGTGTTTCTTCCAGAGCTGATTAGTATGCCGCCGGATAGGGAGGTTGAGTTTTTGATTGACGTAGTCCCAGGAATTGCGCCAATCTCTAAGGCTCCTTACCGAATGGCACCGGCTGAGCTGCGAGAATTAAAGACGCAACTCCAGGATTTAATGGACAAGGGTTTTGTGAGACCGAGTGTATCGCCTTGGGGAGCGCCGGTGCTATTTGTGAAGAAGAAAGATGGTTCGCTTCGACTGTGCGTTGATTACCGGGAGCTAAATAAAGCGACCATCAAGAACAAGTACCCTTTGCCGCGCATTGATGACTTATTTGATCAGCTGCAAGGGTCTTGTGTCTTCTCCAAGATTGACTTACAGTCTGGTTACCACCAATTGAAGGTGAAGGCCGAGGACATCCCAAAGACGGCATTCAGGTCGCGGTACGGGCATTATGAGTTCACCGTCATGCCTTTTGGATTGACAAATGCCTCTGCTGCTTTTATGGATTTAATGAACAGGATTTTTCGACCATACCTGGATCGGTTCGTCGTTGTTTTTATTGATGACATCCTAGTTTATTCCCAAAGCGATGTGGAGCACGAGGAGCACCTGAGGATTGTGCTACAACTTCTGAGAGAGAGAAAGTTGTATGCCAAGTTATCTAAGTGTGATTTTTGGCTTCGGGAGGTTGTCTTTTTGGGCCACGTGATTTCAGCCGCTGGAGTGGCAGTAGACCCGGCGAAGATCGAGGCAGTCCGGGATTGGCCCCGACCGACAACGGTATCAGAGGTCCGCAGTTTCATGGGCTTAGCAGGATATTACCGTCGGTTTGTGGAAGGTTTTGCGAAACTTTCCACACCCCTCACTCGTTTGACGCGAAAAGGGATTAAGTTTACTTGGAGTGAGGATTGCCAGAGGAGCTTTGAGGAATTAAAGAACAAATTGATGTCGGCTCCTGTCCTTTCCCTCCCCGTTATGGGGAAAGGATACGTGATATAGAGCGACGCATCGCACAGTGGACTTGGTTGCGTGCTGATGCAGGAGGGAAGGGTAATCGCTTATGCCTCTCGGCAACTGAAGGATTATGAAAAGAATTACCCTACCCATGATTTGGAGCTAGCTGCAGTGATTTTTACACTAAAGTTGTGGCGCCACTACCTGTATGGGGAGCACTGCGAGATTTACACCGACCACAAGAGCTTGAAATACCTGTTCACACAGAAGGAGCTCAACTTGAGGCAGCGCAGATGGTTGGAATTGTTGAAAGATAATGATGTAGACATATTATACCATCCTGGCAAGGCCAACGTGGTTGCTGATGCCCTGAGCAGGAGAGCAGTACAGAGTCTATCTTTGATGATCACCGATCAGGCGCCATTACTTGAGCAGATGAGGCGGTTAGAGCTCGAGGTTGTGTCCCCTGGGGTCTCTGGTAGACTTATGTCTCTAGTCGTGCAGCCCACTCTGTTGGACAGGATTCGGGAGAGACAGAGTGAGGACCCCCACCTGATGAGGATTCGAGAGCAGATGCAGACTGGTTTGATAGGGGACTTTTCAGTTGATGCTGCGGGAGTACTGCGGTACAGGGACCGCGCTTGTGTACCTATGGATGCAGAGATACGAAAGCAGATCTTGAGGGAGGCCCACTATACACCTTATACCATCCATCCTGGTGGGACTAAGATGTATAGGGATCTTAAGGCACAGTTTTGGTGGAATGGGATGAAAAGAGACATTGGGAGATTTGTAGCACACTGTCTAACTTGTCAGCATCGTGTACCTGCTGGCAAGTTGCAGAGTCTCCCAATCCCAGAATGGAAATGGGAACATGTTACGATGGATTTTGTCACTAGTTTGTCGGGAGCACAGACGGGAGCGGGTGCTATCTGGGTAGTCGTGGACAGGCTTACCAAGTCCGCTCACTTTTTGCCGGTTCAGATGACTTGGCCGATGGAGCGACTCGCACAGGTGTACTTGGCTGAGGTGGTTAGATTGCACGGGGTACCCGTTTCCATCGTATCAGATAGAGACCCGAGGTTTGTCTCGCATTTCTGGAGGAGTTTACAGACAGCCTTGGGGACGCAGCTCCGATTCAGTACAGCATTCCACCCACAGACCGATGGGCAGTCAGAGCGCACTATTCAGACCCTCGAGGATATGTTGAGAGCATGCGTTCTGGACTTTGGAGAAGGATGGTACCGACACTTGGGATTAGTTGAGTTTGCGTACAACAACAGCTATAAAGCGAGCATTCAGATGGCTCCGTTTGAAGCGTTGTATGGATGCAAGTGTCGGTCACCCCTATATTGGAGTGACGTGGGTGAGAAGAAGACTTTGGGTCCTGATCTACTATTAGAGGCAGAGGAAAAGGTCAGATTGATACGACGACATCTCGAGACCGCCCAGAGTCGACAGAGGAGTTATGCTGATACTCGACGGCGAGACTTAGAGTTTCAGGTGGGTGACCATGTTTTTCTGAAAGTCTCGCCTTCGAAGGGGATTCGGAGATTTGGCATTCGTGGGAAACTGAGCCCTCGTTATATTGGACCTTTTGAGGTGTTGGAGCGCTTAGGGCCAGTTGCCTACAGGCTTGCGCTTCCTCCCAGGCTTTCAGGTGTTCACAATGTTTTTCATGTATCGACACTGAGGAGGTATGTTCATGACCCATCCCATATCATCGATTTCACCCCATTGGAGGTTGCTGAGAACCTGAGCTATGTTGAGCGGCCGTTGAGGATCTTGGACCGTGAGGTTAGGGAGTTGCGCAGTCGGGCCATCCCGTATGTGAAGGTCCTCTGGAGCAGTCATGATGAGCGCGAGGCTACCTGGGAGCTGGAGTCAGCGATGATGGATGCTTACCCCCACTTGTTTGAGGCCCCTGCTTGAGGTATGACTTTTGTTTCAAGGGCGAAACTTTTTCTTGTGGGGGAGGATGTAGTGTACTGGTTTTTCCCATGCAACTTTCCGGTGAATCCACTGTGTAGAACACATAGTGTTGGTGTGTCTGGCCCATGGTGCATCGAAGGGGTGCCACAGATGGACCTTGTGAGACTTTGATAGCGGATTTGGCCTTCGGCTGCATTTGCCGAATTTTAGAAAAGGTTTTGGGCCAATCTGAGGTTGGATTTGGATTCAGCGCGGTAAAACGCTTGAAAACGGCTATTTGCTTGTTAAATTTGGAGTCCGGATGACCAAAAGCGGGCTTCCGGAAGTCTTCGGGAATTTTCGGTGCATGGGGGAGACTCGTGGACCGGCCTGAGCCACGTGGCGGCCTATTATTGGCTGGCTCACGCAGCTCGGTCCACGGGGAGGCGCGGCGGTGCATGGACCGCGGGCGGGAGAACGCGTGGCGTGCCCTGATAGGCCGACGCACGCGGCACGGCTCAGCGGTTTTGCGGGGTTGCGGTGGACCGGGCGCATGACACGTGGCGGCTTCAGATTCGCTGGCTCACGTGGGCACGGTCCACAGTGTGCGCAGTGGGGCGCCTCAGGACGGCGCGCGCACAGTGGCGCCAGGCGGGCGGTCGGCCGCACTCGAGTGCGCCACGTGTCGCCTCGTGGTTGGGCGGCCGTACCTACCCCCGCTGACCGCGAGGGGACATGCGGCGCACAGCGGGCCGCCTGGAATTGCTATCCCCTGTTTGGGGTGACGTGGCCGCACCAGGGTTTTTCGGGCGCGTCGGACGGGAGGTGTACAACCGGGTTTCCGGGCGCAGTGCGCCCGAAACCTGCGCCCGAAAACCCGGCCCAACAGCATATGGGCTGGGCCTATAAATAGGTTTCCCCTGTTCGCTCTTTTGGCTTTTTGGACCCCTTTTTTCGCAGAGTGTTCTTCAGAGAAGTTTTCCCTCACTCAGTGCACTACCCATTGGAGAACTTTGAGGATTTTTGGAGGCACTCTTCCCGAGGTTCACCATTTTACGGCGCGGCGCGACGCTTGTTTCCCGGCGATCCTCTTCGCCCCTTCTCAGTGTTTGGACTTCTCCGACTCACTCCGACTTCCGATTTCGCCGATTTTTGTGTCGTTGGACTCATGACAGGTAGGACTTCAACTCCTATGTTTTGAGGTTCCTCGATTTCCGTGCTTATCTTAGAGTTTTCTGAGCACCCATTTGACCCATTTTTCTTCGCGGACTTTTGGACAGCACCGCGGTGTTCTTGCCGTATCTTTTCGCTCAGACGTCGGATTGAGGCGATTCGAAAGGCAATCTTCATCTACTCTTCGCAAGGAGTGTCCTCGATTTTTCTCAGATTTTTCTGGATTTTGCACGAGGGTGAGAATCTCTTTCTCTGTGGTTCTTTGTTACAGAAATTGGTACAGTTTGGATTGGGGTGTACCCCTTGCCGGATTTTTATCTCAGCGTAGGAAACTCCGATTTGGGCGTGCAGGTACTCGTTTCGACGGGCTCGTCGCGAGGATCGCGATAGTATTTTTCTTGGATTTTTCTGGGCATTATTTGCAGGTAAAAATTGGAGAATTCTGGACTGTGGAATTAGGGGACAGATTTTGGAATTGAGAATGAATAGCTTATGTACTTTCCTTTGGAGTATTTTGTACAGATTGGTGGTGAGTTTTGGACTGATCTTGGACTTCGCTTTTGGGAACTTGGAATAGCGCTCGAGGTGGGTGATGTTGTGAACCTCCTACTTGTGAATGTCACTAGGCCAATTAAAATGCCTTGATCATGTGCTATTAATTGTGAATGTATCTAGCATGCTTGTATGAGATTAAGGTTCCTTTGTTAATATTTGCATTGTTAGCAGGCTACAGGTTAGTAAGTGGTGTTTCCATGTTTAGATATGCAATTTAATTAGTTGGAAAGAATACTAAAGCCATATCATGTCATATGTTAAGGGAAGGTTTGGGCATGTGGTTAGAATGCATGTTGTAAAAGAGGTACTTGCTAGTAGATTGTGCATCTAAATTGTATCATGTATCATATATCCTGCCACATGTACATCGGGAGTTCCAAACACTTAATGTTGCATATGTTAGAATAATCGAAATGATTTTATCAAATAAAAGACTTTGCATGCTTGAATGGTCATCTAGCTAGGCCACCTTTTTCTGCTACACAAACATATTGGAATTGACTTAGGAGAGAAACCATGCTTTTATTCGTTCTCCTGTCGTCTAGTCTTAGGGGATGTGTAGTCAGATGTTCAGAGTTGGGACAGTCGGGGATCGATGTTTGGGTGTTGCGGCGACCGCGGACTGTGGGCGGTTGACCGGATTATTATTATTATTACTTTTGCATCAGATTGGAGGTAGGGGATCGAGTTTCCCTTTAGTGGATGGGTTTTCCCACTTTGATCAGAGTCGTGACCCCGTAGGCTTTTTATGATTATGAGATACTAGTGACAGTGATACTATGCTCGTCTGT